>LUCG01293918.1:0-13539 GCA_001633085.1 Carthamus tinctorius
CTATATATATATATAATTAATTAATTAATTAATAAAAAATGGTAAAAGGTAAGAAAGGTTGAAAGGTATGGTATGGGATTTGAAAAGTTGGTGATGGTTTGAGGGTAGGATAGTGGAAAGCTGATGTGGCAGTGAAACCATGAAACCACAAAGTTGTCTGGTACTCATGGCCTTATATAATTTAGCACACACCCATTTAGGTATATGATGATGCGAAAGGTGTCATTTTTTTTTGAGAAATGTAAGAAGTATTTTTAAATTGTTAATCATTTCTAATCAAATACCATCAATGAATTGCGGCTTAAAAGAGAATTCGGTGCATCTTATCTTGGTGCATTTCATTCTAATATTCGTTTATTTCTCATCCGATTGTTGATAAACCACTTCTCACGTTTCTCACCATATTTGGCATTTCCCACTAGAACCCGACCCTACGCATTTATATATGTTCTGATTTTTAGCCAATAAANAATGGCAATTGGCAATGACTAAATTACCCCAATAAGAGCTAGGCAAGAACCAAGAGTCTTACCTGATAAGTGATAGTGAAAACTCTTATCTCGGTTAGCAGTTACCGGAAAAATTATTGCATACCATACCGTTCTAGTGGGCTAAAATCTTAACCAGTAAGTAAGTGATTGTGTTAATTTTATCAATAAGCGCTTATCAACAAAATTAACACCATCACTTACTGGATAAGATTTTAGTCTACCAAAACGGAATCATATGCTACAATTGTCTCAGTAAGAGTCTTTGCGTTAGCTCTTACCACATAAGATTTTTGGTATTTGCCATATTCATCTAGTAAGATAATGTGATTTGGTAAACACTTATCCGAATAAGCGTTTAATATACGATGCCTTACATATAAAACAAAGAAAAAAACATAAATATTTATCTCATAATCACTGAAACAATGTCATATAAATTATGAGCCACTCTGATTTTAGTTTGAATACTAATAAAGGATCTTTTTGTTGCTAAATAAACTAATAAATTGGAATATTGGATTAAACAAAATCATATGTTAACACTTAAAATTCTAGAGCCCAATAAATTGAGTTTAATTTCTCCACTAGTATTCTAAAACTGAAAATAATCCAGATGGATTTCAGTCCAAACCCTTAACATATTTGGCCCATTAGATATTTAAGAAAATGCAGGTCTATAAACAAAATAGCCCAAGATGGATAGTCCAACAGACCATATACCATGTTCATGACCCGACACGCAAACCGCACCCCATGATCCGCCCCATTGGTCAGCTTCCTTCTTGACCCGAAACGAATCAATAAGGCTAGAGGATCGGTGGTCTTGACCCTTACTTTTTGAGTCATGGGTGTCCAGGCTAGCTCATGTGCATCTAAATTAATCACAGGTTCCCTAAAGAATGATCGGTAAAATCTCTGATGTGGCTTGTACAACTTTAATGGCCTTGTATAAGTGGACACATTTTGATGTGGCTTCTTATCTGATGTCAGGTTGGGCGGGTGGTGCGGGTGTGGTTGGCACACTGGTACGGGGTCCTCGGTTTGCACCCGACGGGTACCCTCCGGTTTCCGAAACTCGAGCCAAATTGAGCGCGCTCACTCTCTCCTTTCTCCCTTCTCTCTCTTATATCTATTAATTAAAATAATTAAAAAAGTGGAATAAAGATTGGGTTAGTTAGGGTACTTAGGGTAGTGGTACTTCACTTTAGGGTAAGGAGGGTAGGGAAAAGAAAGAACTGATGCAAAGCTGAGGTGACATTAAGGTTCAGAGGATAGCGATTCTCATGGTCTCATAGGCAAAGTGATTTTCTTCATTTTGACATTAAAACCATTTAAAATCGTTCAGAAATGAAATCCAATCCAACCTTTTTAAAACTAAAGTTTTCGGTGTTCGAAGTTTTTTTATGGAAGGGTATTCGAGGCTTTGCCTCGACTAATCCTGGCAAGGTTTATCGATAGCTAAAACATGCTGTCTGAGTTAATCCCTAGTGGTCATAATCTGGAAGCGTCTGGATTCGAACCTGGGGTAGAAAGGTTAACAAGCCACTTCCCCTATAGGCCTTAACCAATACATCACAACCTTGTGGTTATTCGGTATCTGAAGTTTTTCATTAAGAAAAAAAACTCAAAAAATCCATGTTTTCAAGTTTACAACTAACCCCTTCACATTTTATTTATGTTGTATTTTATTGTGTTATTTTAAATTTCTAAACTTAAAAATAGATATTGCTATTTGCATCCTATTTTGAACAAATCCTAACGTTTAACGTGTAAAACAAATTAATATTGATGTGTGCAATTAAAGGCAATATGAAAACAGATTTTACGTAACACTTTTTAAATAACAAAATGGACAAGTGAATAATTTAGTTAGGGGAGTTTACAGATACTTAGCTTGGTAAGTGTTTACTGATTTAAGATTTAAGTATTTTATCAGATGAATATAATAAAGATTGAAAATTTACCTAGTAAGGAAGGGAAGACAAAAATCAATAGTCTTACCCGATAACTGATGGTGATGACTCTTACTCTATAAAACGTTTATCGTGTTATAAACACATACCATCAGTTTATTCCGATGACCAGAAATGTTACTTCATAAAATAAATAAAAATAGTTACTTTTATCGATAAAATGCTTACACAACTAAAATCTGATAAACGACCCCTTAAAGTGAAAAATCAACTTAAAGCTTGTCTAGCCTATTGGTAGAAGTAACAGGGGGTCAGTGGATAGTAACCCTGCTATCCGAGTTCAAAATCTCGCGACAGCAAATGGACTTACGCAGGTTTCGGATCGGCCTTCGGGCCGGTTTAAGACGACACGGATTAATCAGGTGTCCGAATGGATTTCAGATATCACAAGAACGTGTACGTAAGTTTATCTACCGTTTAAAAAAATATTGATTTAAATTGCATCTCACAGTAGAGTCACTTCACTTCCTTTTATAAATCAAACCAACTAACCAAGTACCATCAATCAATTGGTTTTAGCCCTTTTTAAAGTAAAGTTTGGTTTTTCTCATCAATTAACTAATCATTCTAAGAGGCTTTTAATAGAATATATTCAAAAAATTCATATAATAATTCATTTTATATTAATATTTCATTTCCAATTTTTAACCTTCTAATAAAAGAATACATCATTTTCATTGGTCTAGTTCACATCCAATCCAATCATTTTTCAACAAACATCTTTTCGACCTAACATTTATGAATTCATGAAATTTACACAGCATGACATGAACTATTCTGTTAATGTGCTACACAGATGGATGAATAATTAACCAGTTTTAGTTGTATGGACAAGAAACATCAGCAATGCTCTTAACTACAATAATAGTGCGTTAACAGCGCCAAGAATGAGCACTATACCAGTTAAAAGTGTATTATTTCTGGAATTTTAATCATCTACAGTTTCACCTCATGAATTTTGTAAACACCTATTTTTGTCAGGTTCTTGTCCTTATACAAGATGCATACTTGACCACTCGTAGGCAAGTCCGACACATCCCTGGTTTCTAGAGCGTGACACTGGTTTGAGTGGGCAGTAGATATAACATGGTTTTAACAATTACTACAACAATGTTGACTTAATGAGACGCCTAAAATATTAAAGTGTTCTAATAGAGTGTTTTGTATGACTTAGGTTTATAGGATCGACAATAAAACGTCATATTTTAAAGTGTTACAAAAAGTTTTTAGAGTGTTTTGGACATCATCATAACAAGTTTTTCTGGACATTTTTAAAATAAAATGTCGTATTAGCTACTGAATAAGACACTTTTGAGAATTGTTTTATAAACATACTTTTCTATAAGATATTGTTCCATATAATGTCTTATAAAATTGTTAATATGGCACTTACTTAAAAGTATTTTAAAAAACCTGTTACAACATTCAAAGATGTCTTATAAACTTATTGTAATATTTTTATATTCAGATAAGACGCTTCTTTCTTTGTTTGGTCACATACAATTAAGCCCTATAAAATACTCTTATAAGACATTTAGCTTTTTAGGCGTCTTATAAATATAAGTTCTTTTGTAGTGAATCTTGCAATTCCGACTATTTTTTAAAACAATTTCTCTACCTTTTTAAGGTATAATAATTAATAAATATTTATGCACATCTTAACTTTTGAGATTCTAATTTTGGATAATATATGTTAAGCTTAATTTAAGGGCTATAGTGACCAAAATTCTAGAAATAACTATTAAAAAGGTTTATCAAATATTTAATTCTACTTTAATATATTTTTCTAAAAAGATTGGCAACAATTATTTTGGATTCAGCACTATTTTAAAATTTACCATACAACACATGCAAATTACAGGATATGCTCATTTTGTACTTTCAATCTATTATTTATTAAAGAAGATAATAATAAATGTGATTTTGTTTTATATTTTACATGAAATGCATGGTTATTGTCATGGGTATATATGAATTAATATACATATTTTTTTTCCAAAAAATGAAATAAAAAATGCACCCATATGTGGTGATCACATTTATACTTTTAGTCAAAATAAAAGTTTGAAAAAAATTATCTTGATAATAAAAGATAAATATGAATAAATAAATTTTCGATACAAGAAAAATAGAAAAACAAAAAGGAAATCTTAGAAGACAAGCTCTCGTAGGTTTACATCCGATCATCACATTTGTATAAAATTAAAAAAAATAACGTTAAAAAGATGTATAGATTTACTGTTACTTTTTAGATAGAACAACTAAATAAAACGACTTTTATGCTAATAAAACGTGCTTTTAATTTTTTTTATAATCTAAAACAATAAAAATTATTTAAAGATACTATAGAAACTTTTTTAAATTGTCAAATCTGTTAATTATATTTCTTCTCATAGAAAAACTGAATTGCCTCTAAGATTTTTTAAATTGAAATACAATACTTTTAAATATTTATTAAATTGGTGTTTGATGTATTATTTCTACATGCATATATTATTAGTTCAGAAAGGGATAGATAAATAAGATTAAATAGAAGTCATTAAGTCAACAATAAATTGACACATTAATTGACATCAATAATTTTATGAAGAAAGTCTGCATTAAGTCTTGTATGGATAAAGTTGTATGTGTTAATTAATTTGTTTGTATAAATTAAAAAGATTTTTATTTGAAAAAGTTTTTCATAGATAAAAGAAACATGTTTTTAATTCGCAAGACATGTTTGGAAAAAAAAACTTGGCTTTCTGCATAAATATCGTCCCTAGAAACTTATCGGAAAAGTCACTTTCTATATCATCAAACCATTGCCAAAGAGTCATGTATACTAATTGAATAAGCTGTAAGTTTCATCAGCCTTATTAATCTGCTAATAAACAGGCGGCTTGTATAAAATGTTACCTTAAAAGAGTGTAGGTTTGAATCCCACAATTAATAAAGATCTTGTTTCTAGCTTTCTACTCTTGATTGCTTGATGAAATTGAAAATCGATGATGGAAGAAATTAGACCTATGACTTTTCTTTAGAAATACTACTAGACTAACCAGTTAATTATTATAATTTTGTTATAAATTTCTATAGTTTCCATCTTATAATTAAATAATTATGATGATAGTATCTGAAAATTTATCTGCTTTCACCTCTTACTAAAACAAGAGTCTTTATGTCTTTTACGAATTAAAATAAAACCACTAAATAACATGTATTTTTTATTTGGGTGCAAATCACACTTTGAAAGATACTTAGTTGTAACCCAAAACCTTTATCATCTATATACATCATATTTTTTTGTTATCTCGAATACCCTCATCTGTATTTTATCAAAAAACGTTATAGGGTTGTTAGATATTCCACCTTGCTTTTGAATCATCGACACTCCCTTCAATTTACGTATTTAAGTTGAATTTCAAGATATGAAATAGACAGTTATACATATTCAAATGTTTGTCAGTTTACAGAACAAACAGTTTTATTAATCCGGATTTTAGACTTCGACACAACCTCTTTATAAATCAGAATTGAAATCAGAATTCAGAATTTAACACAACTGGCAACTTAATCATACAAACCGTCAAATACAACAAAGTTATTTGTCTTTTCTTATTTGATGTCCTTTTTAATCATTTTAAGCATGTTTTTATTATTTTATATTGACTTTTGTTTATTTTCCTTTTTAGCTACCGACATTATTTTTCTTCCTCATATTATTTTCAGACAATCGTGGCATGTATATTATCACTTATCTTTTAAGACTATTATATTGAAATATATTTATTGCCATCTTTTCATCATCCCCTTAACACGTTTTATAAAATATCGTATTACATTTGAAAGATATTTTTTCTTTTCAAATAAGGAAACTTAATGTAAGAAATTCAAATCAAAGCATTCGTAGTCTAGTGGTCCGTAACATTCTTGGAAGGGACAGTGAATGACATCTTTGTCTACCCGAGTTCGATTCATGGGGTGAGTATGTGGCGATGCCCTGACCATGGGTCGGTCCATGGTCGCCGAGGATTAGTCGGGTGTCCGTATGGATCTCGGATACCTCGTCGACTTCCTGTTAGGACGTCATATGAAATGTTAGTATGACGGACTTCATGCATTGTGTCGGGTGTTTGGCTATGTTTAGCAAACTAGCTGATAAGTTAGATGGATGACGTGTTTAAACATTAACAGATATATGAACATCGTCGAATGTGCATCGTTTTCAACCTCGGAGATGGACATCAACCTCAAAGCAGATTCAAAACACAAATTTCCAAATGAATTTGTAAAGCATATTCAAATTCATAAAGAAGATAAAAGACATCAACAAGGAATATTATTAAAACTGGAGGATGGTGGTGGTTTGCCGCGATTATTTTGTTGGAGCAAAACTCGATAATAATACAACTTGTTTAAGATCTCACCAAGGTCAAGATTTAAAACCCTAATCCAAAACTCCATCGTCTTCAATTTCTACTGGTTTCCTCAAGATCTCACCAAAGGCAAGGCCTTCCGGTTTTTTAAAAAGTCCTATTGATCCATTTTCTAGGACTTCGGCCTTGAATAACAATAGGAAGAAGAACAAGAATAGGTCGTACCATTGATTAGCAGTCTTCAATTTATTCTTCGATCTGTGAAAACTTTGTCAAAAAACCTCAAAGCCTAACCCCTAAATAGTCTTCGATTTCGATCACGATTTGAGATCACTTACCGGTTTATATTTCGATATTAAACATTCAAAAACAAAATCTTAACTCGGATCTCAAAGAGGAAAGAAAGTCAATGTTTAGATTAAAAGATGATGATGATTAAAGAAAGAGGTATGATCATATGAGTTTGGAGCCATGGTAAAAAAGAATCATGACTTCTATGATGAATTGATGATGAAAATATTGTAGTTTTAATAAAAAATTAATTATATACTAAAAGTCCATGTCTACAAATAGATTTGAGTTGCTTTCCATGTTATTTTCCACCTCTATGTGGTAACCAGTTAATGTTTAAACATGTTATCCTAGTACTTAAATGTTTGAGAGTTTTAAGTATAGGTATCAAATCGAATGTGTTAGGAGTATGTAACCCAAAAAAATGAAATAGAATAAAGTAGGTTACCTTTTCATACAATGTCCTACTAAAAACCACTAATGAAAATAAGGAGTTTGTCCAATTATTTAATTACTTTGACTTTCAAGATCCATATTTAAAGTCCAATTCTCTTGAATCCTAGGGTTCGTTTGGTTTAAAGGAGTGGAGTGAATCCGGACGGGCTTTGATTTAATTCCATTCCATTCTATCAAACGAGATCTAACCTCGTTGTAGAAAGAATAATGGGAAATTATTGCGTTTAGAAAATGAACTAGGATCGCCTAAATCCACCCGTGCTTCCACTGCTTGCTTACTTCTCATGTTAACCTCAAATTTTCACCAAAATCCGCCCCTATATGAACTTTCTTTTATAACCTATGAAATTGTGGTAACCTTGAAAACTAGTGTATCATGTGCTATTTTATATGCTTTTTTGAACCTAAAACTGCAATTTAGAATATCGATTAACATATAATTATTTCACAATGTGTTTGCTACGCATGTGCTCGGTCCACAACGTGCACCATCTTTGATGTGTTTCTGAAACAAAAAATATACATAAATTTTATTTACATTGTGAAACAAATATTATGTTAATTAATACATCATACGCTACCCCTAGATGCGAAAAGATCACGAGAAACAAAATCGTAAAGTAGAGGTTCTCAATAATCTTAAAATTTTTACAAGTTCTTAAATGATTAAACCTGTATATATAAATGCACTTATATGTACTGATTTCATTTTCACATAGACTATCATCAAGACTTATCTTTTACGTTTTCTAATACATTTTTGATCTGATTCTCATATAAAATAAGTAAATTCAGTATTCCACAAGTCTTTTATTCTATAATGATTACTGAAATATGAGTTTACATTTTACATCTTTTGTTACATAAATGACTACTTTTATTCTATAACCATTTTTTATATATTGTGACCACCATAAATCTTTGATATTGACGGTTTATGCGAAACGATTTTTTTTTTCACACAATTTATCATTACATAATGATTTAAAACGTTTAAAAAAGATTTTATTATTATAAAAATATTACCACATTTTTTTGGAGACATATTTGATGGTGGTCCTAACTCCTACTAAGAATATGATCACTCATCTTATGGGGTACATTGGCCACTCTTGGTGATAAATGACTCATATATTTAATAGTCAAAAGTCTTTTTTGGGATATTATAATTCATAATTTTATGATTTATTTTATTAATAATATAATTATAGAGTTTGAAATATTTTATTAAGTAAATAAGTGAATAACTTTGTTAAGTATTGTATTAATGGTTTAACTACAAACAAGTTATAGAAATTATTGAAATGCAAAAAAAGAAAAGAAAGAGAGAATAGATAATTATAGCCATGCAAAACCTGAAGTAACCTAGAAAATCCGTCCAAGCTGAACCGTGATTTTTGGAAAAAATGGATACCTGATTATTAATAAAATCTAAAGAGCTAAAAACCGAAAACCAAAATTTATGTAGGATTGTAGGTTTCGGGTTGGGTTTGCATATCTTCCATCCCGACCGTCCGAAAACCTGAACAAATCCTAAACCCATTTAAATCTGATTGTTAATTACCACAACAAACATTAATTTTTGCAACCACTAAAAGTATACTTTCAACAAACACACAAAAACCCAACAAGAGGCAACTTACATGCAACCAAACCCACTCAAACCTGTTCTACCGGAACTCCACCCGAAACCCAACAAATCTTAACATGAAATCATGAAGGTTGGGCCTCTCTACCCAACCCCAAAACCTGACGGGTTTTACCCCACTCCGTCCGAACCAGTCCAATGCTCCCCTTATGGATAATGACAGGGCTTTATGTCTGTATTTCTTTTTAATTACTTAGAAAGAAAATTAATCAATTGCATATAAACACGCACACACACACATATATATACACACTTTTGCAATTATATAAATTATATTAATTTTGTTCCAAGTTAATGTTAAAAAGGAGCTAGTAACACAAATCATAGAGATTAATGTTTAAAAACTTATTTATCACAAATAATAAACGAAAGAAATATCAAAGAATAATAATTTCAGTCTTTTTTCTAGCTTAATATACTTCACTCCTTTATTCCTAAAAACACCTTTATTCTTTTCCATCGTCTCTTCTCTTGTCGTCATTTCTGCCTCGTTGTTGCCATCTATACCACATTGTCGTTACCTAACTTTTCTTGCTCAACACAAAAATAATCACTAAAATCAGGTCCACCGTAATAAGACTAGATGGAATCGACACAACCACTAAGGTTTTTTTCTTTCTTTTTTTGCTTTTTTTTTATTCTTGTTGAAGTTGTATCTAGAGGTAGATCTCAATATTGTTACAAATACTCGCCAAATCATGAAGAAAACAAATTAAAAAAATATATAAGTAATCACAAATCAAGAGTTGTCAATAATTCATATTCATGTTTTTATTCGTTGAGATTTTTTAATGTCCGAAAACCATTGCTTTTGTTTTTTAAGGTTTGAAACATTGTTTGTTTATGTTATTTTGATCTTATTCTTTTTTATGTCCAAGGTTTAATTAACATTAAGAGAAACACAAACACTTTTTAATTTGGTTTTTTACAATTAATATTTTGTGTAACGTGATTATTAAATACACATTTGAGAGGTAAACCGGACGAACTCAACAGCCCTGATAAGACCCACTGAACCGAGAAAACACATCCCCTCAAACTCCTTCGCTCAAAGCGAACACCAACCCGGAAACACACCGAACGGGAACCTGGTCACCCGTAGGCCGTTGAGCCATTCTTCCCACTTTTTCGACCTATTTAAAATCCATTCGAAAGTGCCTCTTTGCATGTCCAAAAATTTATCTCCCAATTTAGACTTAACGTTCGAAAAAACCAATTCATTTCTATGCTTCCAAATAAAATACATAAACGTCCACCTTACCGCCGACCACTCCGATTCGACTCGACCGGAAGACGCGGTTTGATCATCTTCTTAGGGAACTTCTTGGACCGTAATGGCCCCCTCTAAATTTTTCTTCCACCACTTACCGACTAGGTCGCAAACCTTTTTCACTTCCAGGCACGCAACTAGTGCATGATCGATCGATTCTATTACATCTCCACATCTCGAACAAAGAAGAAAATTGAGATCGATTCCCATTCGGTCCAAGTTTAACCCATCACATTATTATTTAGTATTAAACTATATTTTTAGAACCATATAAATTTAATTGTGTTCATTAAAATATGTTAAAAAATTGTTAGTGGCTCAATGGGAAAGAACTTGTATTTGCTTTCTTAGCGGTCAATGTGACGTGTGTTTTTTAGGAAGCGTTGAAGTTTGAAGTCTGATTTTATTTCTGATTTTTAAAAGATAGTGTTGAAGTTTGAAATTTGAATTGATATGATTGTTTTAATTCTGTAAACCGACAAGTGTCTGAATATGTATAATTATCAATTTTATCCCTAAAAAAATTCAATTTAAACACGTCAATTGAATTGAACATCAATGATCGAAGGACGGAATGAAAAAAAAAAGATTTGCAAGGTTGTAGAGTTTTAATCATATCTTACATATTCATGCCTTGATTTAAGTGATTTAAGATGTTTTAGAAAACCAACACCCAAGTTTATAATCTTTATGTTTTGGGTTTTTGCAAATTTGAGGACTGAGGTGCAGTTTTGCTAATACGACGTTGAAAACGACAGAATGGTGCTGGAATAAAATAAGAGATAATTAAGTGTCTAAGTTTTCACATAATTTATCAAAGGACACTAAATGTTAAGAAACTCTGAAATAACGGTTTGCATCATCTTATGTTTGATTGAATCAGACATAAGTAACAAATAAAAGTTTTTTTTAATATAAAAAACGAACACCACTTAAGGCATTTTTTGGTATAAATAAGCTAGCTTATAAGTCAGGTGCATGTTTGGATGGATCATAAGCTAGTTTATAAGCTAGCTTTTTGAACTTACTAGTGTTTTGCTGACTTTTGGATGGACCACTTAAGGCATTCTACTTTTTACATTACCAATTTTTAAATATATCTTTTTTTATCATTTTACAGTGATAAGCTACCTTATCAGCTAGTTTTGGCAAACACAACTTGTTCATCACCTAGCCTATCAATCATCAGCTAGGTTATCTGCTAGTAACATAGCCTAATTCTCCTTAAAACTAATTTGACCTTCTTGTTTTATTTTATTTTTCATTTGGGTTAATGTAACAATAATGATCCATACACATCCAATATCTTAGTTTACACCCTATGATAAAATATGTTTACGTTATTTCCCATGAAAACTTAATTATCGGGTTACATTAAGAAATTAAATTGAATTTGGGTTTTTGATTACAACAATTAAAATTTTAAGGGGTTAATCTTAAATCATGTTTTTAGAAGGGTTTTAACGTAACATCTGTAGCTATGGGTTTTTGTTTATAAACATAGGGTTGAAAACATAAGGAAGCTGGTGACTGATAAGGTAGCTGCTGATGAATAAGTTACGTTTGGCAAAAACTAGCTGATAAGATAGCTTATGATTGTAAAAGAACAAAAAAAGACTTGTTTGAAAATTAGTGGTATAAAACTTAGCAAGGGTATATTTGGAATAAAAAAATAAAAAATCTTATAAGTCACGAAAAGGTTGGTAAGAGTAGTTTTTCAAAAAGCTAGCTTATAAGTTAACTTATAAGCTAGCTTATGCTTCATTCAAACATGTACCTGACTTATAAGGTGACTTATAAGTTAACTTATTTTTACCAAACAATGCCTTAAAATATCTAAAACGGTGTATGTCTTGTTTATTTTACATAAAAATCATTAATATTCTTTCTATTTATTCCACCATGTCCCCAATATATAAAACCCACCTCCAAAATTTTATTTTTGCCATGTTTTTTTATTGTAAAGAAAAATATCAATAATTATTTACACAAAATTAACCTTAAGAAACCATTAATGCATACAATCATGTAACTCAAAAAATAATTAAAACCTTACCATTGACCAAAATTATCTTCACATGATCACCTGCCACAAATAATTAGCATCACCATTTATTTATTTCACCATTGACCAAAACTCTTGATCTAACATTCATTTTTAATATGTTTCAATAAGTATGATATATGATTAACTATTATTATTAGAGAATCTTCAACATCATTAGGGTCTCCAAAATAAAGAAAGTATGAAAAAAATAATGAAAAGATTAAAATTTGTAAATTTTTTCAAAAATAATTATCAATGAGAATAAATGACTTTTTATGCATTTTATCAATGAAAATGCTAGAACTTAAATATTTAGAAGAGAGACATAATATTTTATTAGTTGTGTTAAATATTTTAATAATATAATTAGTTGTGTAATCTTTAAAATAAAAAATTCTATTGAAGAAGAAGGTTTTTTTTTGTTGAGATTTTCACTTTTATTTTTCTATTTTAGAGAATATGTAGAAATGCTCTTGATTTTGTAAATATGTTTGTTAATTAAATTCCAATCCATAACATTATACATATATATGTGTGTGTGTACAACAATTTAATTTATAGAATCTACAATTATATATAAAAAATGTAAATTTAAAAATTGTGTCATTTAATAATTTAATAAAAACTTCTGATTAAATAAGTGAATACTTGTAAAATGTTTTTTAAATACCAATTATGCCATTTTTAATGGTTTTTCTAGATAAAGTAACTAATTTTGTATTGAAATATTATTAAAATATTGTATTTATATATTTTCTGAAACCAATTAAAAATAAAAAGTGTTATATTTTGTTTACTTGTAATGCAATTTGAAGGGTATTCGACTAATTTTATGATTAGGCTATGCGTATCAAGCAGTGGGGTTGGGCGGGTTGGAGCTCGACGGGCTCGGCGGGCTCCGTTATGCTTCCAGCGGGTTTGGCGGCATCAGGTTGGAGCAGTGTCCACAAACCACAAAGCCGCTGTGTTGTGTGTGTGTGGTGTGTGTGGTATGTGTGGCGTGTG
>LUCG01293921.1:0-11631 GCA_001633085.1 Carthamus tinctorius
AATTTAATTTTGTATGAATGATTGGTGTGATTTATCTCCTATCGCTATGAAATCTAGACTGTCCCACCTCGTGTTTCCACTTTAGCGGGGTGTTACACTCGGTTACCCAAAATATTTCGGTCGGGGATTGGATTGCAAAAACCCAACCCGAAATTTTCGGGCACCCGAACTTTTGGCCCGAACCCGACCCACCCATGCACACCCCTAGTTTTGAAGGGCCAACTTAGGACCGGCTCACCAGAAGACCGATTTTTGACAAGTCATGATGTAGCATTTCATATCTTTCTTCCTTCAACTCTAGTTCATGCCATGAATTGTTAGGACGTGGGTTAGTTGTAACATCCCGCATACCTCAACGACAATATTGTCCGCTTTGCCCCACTGGCTCACGACTTTGTTTCTGGCAACCTGGTGAGGACTTCCCAGGAGGTCACTCATCCTGGTACTACTCTCACCCTAGCACGCTTAACTGCAGCGTGCCAAGAACCTGCAGTCCGTGTGGCCCCAAAACGCGTTGTTGTTAGGAAGGCCAAGATATTACTTATAACACCCAGCATCACTCATGTCCACGGCCGATATGGGATATGCCTAAGGTGTTACATTAGTTATTAATTTTGATAGCCGAATCTTCTGTTCCTTCCACCTATAGATAGAGCCAAATTAGGCCTTTGTATGAAAAAACAGCTAGACGTCAATACGGGAAACTTTAAATTAGATCGTGCTACTTTAAAAACAGAGTGTTTATTGTAATGGTCCAAGGTGTTGGTTCATCAATCCCCGCCATCCTTACATGGATAGCATGCTTCAAAAGGAGTCACGTAAAATACTAGGATTAGAGGACTGAGTTCTTTATGTAAGAAAACCCATGTCAGCTATACGTTCACCATCAAATCTATATACATGTAAGAACTTTTTTTTTTCTCTGTTACATACTTTATTTAGATATTTCTCTCTTACATACTTTATTTAGATAGGATTAAAAGAGGTCTTACGTATCGCTAATGTTCAATTGCAATCGACCATGAGCAATATATACACCAAATTTGAGGCAAGCTCGCTTCTTGTTATGAGAGTGACTTCCACATCTAGGTCCATGTTGCTTCACACACGGGGTCGTAAACAACTTGAGCTTTTAATGAGCTACTGGAGTTTGAACTCATTTTATATCGACCACACTTGATAATTTTCGAGCTCAAGTCAATCTCGAGCTAAAAGTAACACTTGATAATCGTTTAACCTAACAAGTTGTGCTTCATAACACCAACGCTCGACTTGGCTGGTTCAAAGCTTCATCAAGGTTTTTGAGCTAGGTCAAGTCAAGCTAAGCCATTAGAGCATGCACTTTTTCGAGCCAAACATATTCATATGTTCAGATATCGTACAATAAAAATATAAGTGACCGAGGTTGAGCCGATAAACAAGTTAAATCAAAACGAGCATCGAGCTCGAGACTTACGTGTAAAAGTTAAATCAAAAACATTATTATCTTATTCAAGCCATGCTCGAATAACCTACTATTCGGCTATGCTCATTTACACCCTGTTCACACAAAGATCACAGCTTAAGAACATAAACTGATGACATATTTTAACCTAATTGGTTGACACAAAGGAACTTTAGCCATCTACAAACCTACATTATTCATAAACCATCACACACACACACACACACACACACACATATATATATATATATATATCAAAAGTTGTAAATCCTCAATTAAGCATTAGCAGCCATGGGTACAGATCTGAAACAGGTTCTCTTAGCTGCACGAACAACATCCTCAATCTGCAGAGATCATGGAAAAAGACAATATATTTAACAATCAAAACATCTCTAAATATGAAGCAAATCATTGAACCCTATGAGCAAGAAAAAGGAAAAGAAAATGCCAGCAGATTTGTTTCATGTGTCATTGGCACAGCAGTATCCAGATCACCAGTAGGACCCAAGAGTTCAAACATCACCAAAGGTGAATAATGTGTGTGAATATTTGTTGTATATAAACATTATATACTTAACAGAAATTAGTCATACAAAACATGACCTGCGGAAAAGCCAATCTCTCGAGATTAGCGGCATATGGCGTTGGAACGTCGGCCCCCGCAATCCTCTCCACCGGGGCATCAAGATAACTAAAGCTGTCCTCAACAACCGTGGCACTACACAAAAAAAACATTAGATACTGTTTGTTTAACAATCAAAAATATATGTCATGCAATTCGTAATAATTATTAGAGCCCCACATCAGCTAGAACTGGACATTTTCTACTTGATATATGTTGGAACATTTCTTATCTCCTCAAGGGCTCTTTGGAGACACTAGAACAAAACCGGGTTTACAGAACGCCAAAAAATGTCTAATTGTCCCACTAGACTGCTTTATAGGACCAAACAATAAAACTTCCTATCTAAAGGTGGTGTGATAATTTTATTGGACCCTTTTTGGCGTTTTAACAAGTTTTTTAGAACACTTCTTCAAAAAGCTTCATATTTGCTATTTTGCAGGACACTTATGAAGTGCTCAATGAACACATCTTTTTATAGGACGTACAATTTGTTTTCATAAGACATCTTTCAAAAATTGTCTTAGAAAATGTTCTTAAAAACTTGTTATGACGTCCAAAAACGTCCTATAAACTTATTACAACATGTTCAGATAAGACGCTTTATTGTTTGATCCTATAAATTAAGTCCTATAAAACAGGTTGTTAGGAAATTTAGACATTTTTGGTTTCCTACAAACCCAAATTTGTTGTACTGAGATCACATATTTTCATAGTAACGGAAGAACCGCTGATCCTTTTAGCAAAGGCTTAGAAAGGCATAATGAGTAAGTAGTTAATACCAGATTTCAGCACCAACACCATGTTGAGAAAACCCTTCCTCAACAGTAACCAGCCTATTGGTTTTCCTGACCGAAGCATTGATTGTGGCTCGATCAAGTGGCCGAATGGACCGCAGGTTTATTACCTACAAAATAAGGCTTTGATATTACTGTTTTCAAAACTGACAACTTATATTTTCCTGCTTTTGGTCATGTTGAGCTTACCTCTGCATTTATCCCCTCCTTTTCAAGTATTTCAGCAGCCTAAATGAATTACAGTTACACAACAAAGCTAACATCAGATTCGCAACAAAAAAAAACAGTGGAATACCAACTCAAACAAAATTCAAAAAATGCTACTTTGTTTTATTGAATGGGGAATAAAACCTCACAATACATGGGTTACGTTTGGCAAACTAGCTGAAACGTTAGTTGTTGGCAGATAACATAGCTTACCAACTAGTCATGTTTGATAAACAAGACTGGTTGATAAGGTAGATGACAGTGTAAAATGACCGAAATGCCATATTGGAAAATATAAGAGGCACAATTCGAAAAGTGGAAAAAAACCCTGAATTTATTGAAACACTACTTGAAGTGATGTATCAAAATGGGCTTTTTCAATAAGCTGGCTGGGTGGAAACATACCTTTAGAGCATAGCCCACCATCTTAGAGAAAGCTGTGATTGTAACATCTTTCCCTTCTCTTTCAATCTGTCAACAACAACCCAAATAAGAGATTCCCGAACTCAAGGCATAAAAGTGGTAACACGAAGGTAACGGTCGCAAAATTAAATACAACGGTTTCTTAAGGAATCACCTTAGCTTTGCCAATCGGAAGGGAGAAGCTCGAATCAAGGGCTTCAGTAGAAACCGGGAAGGACTCACCATACCTAAAACATCGATAATTACAAAATGGAAAAAAGATTAACGAAGAAATAACAAACGGGATTTTACGCACAACATCTCGTTCTCAAGGAAAACAACGGGATCAGGGTCTCGAATTGCAGCTTTCAGAAGTCCACGAGCATCTTCAGAGGAGTAAGGCACGAGCACTTTCAAACCAGGAATTGAGCCATACCATGCACCATAACACTGCATTTTAGACTACAACGGTCAAGAACGTTCCAATCTTTTTGAAGGCCCTATTACGTGTATATTAAAACTAAAACAACAAGAATGTGTTCAAATAACAAAGTAACATACGAAATTCACATTAATGAAATCATTTTTCTAATATTCTTCGAAACCTAGAATCGGGAATCATCAAGAAGTATAAGTAGCTTGTTAGCAGCTTAATGAGACTCGTAGCTAATCCGGTCAGCTATACATGACTGTTTGGTAGTGACTTAATGATATAGAAAGTGACTTATTCAATAAGCTTTTAGGGGGGAACTTTATGCAAAAAGCGTAGTTTTTCCAAACCTGTCCCTCTAAACTTATCCCTCTGAATTAAAAAACAAGTTTCTCCCATTATGAAAAAACCCTCCCAAACAAAACATTTCTCAATCTATACAGACAGATTTAATCCACACAGACAACTTTAACCATACAAGATGGAATATCAACCAAACAGCCTCTTACCTGGGAATGCTGGGCGCCAACACCAGCAGCAGGACCATTTGGACCCCTAAAAACAATGGGCACATTAATCTGGCCAGCAGACATGTAATTTGTCTTTGCTGCAGAATTGATAATATGATCGATCGCCTGCAAAAGAAAACCAGCAAAACTTTAGAAATCGACCAAATTCCTTCATTTACCTTAATGGCTAATATTTTTGGCCATTGAAATGGATTGTTGGTAAACGTCTTTTACCCCAGTAAGCGCTTACTGGGTAAGATGCTCGGTTTTTGCTATGCCTCTTATCAAATAAGATTCTTAGTCCTAACCATGGTCCACCAGTAGAGTAAACGACACCCAGTAAGCTGACACTGTAAGAGTTTGATAAACAATCCCTTATGTGTAGATGTACCGAACTACCAATCGTGCATCAAATTTCAAAATAGCGAGTAAAACAATAGTTCTGGGAGCATAAAAGAATATGGGTTTAAACCTGCATAGCGAAGTTGAAGGTCATGAACTCTACAATAGGCTTCAGACCATGATACGCAGCACCAACGCCAATGCCAGTAAAGCCAGCCTGTAATCGAATAAGGTAGTGATGTGTCTTATATTGATTGGTGGACAAAGATGGGACATGGGACTTGGAGACAGGTGATTTTTATTTGAAAAATATAAGCAAGTATGGTGTTATTAAGTTGTTTCCAATGAAATACCAAAGCTAACGAATTCATTGATATGAAGAACTAACCTCCGTGATAGGGGTGTCAACGACTCTCTCAGGGCCATACTTGTCTAACAATCCTTTCGTAATCTAAGTGGAAACACCAATGTTACGAAACAAGAACAAACAAAGATATCTTATTTATTCATAGAACTCAATAAAAGCAAACGGAACGTTCTTTAGAGTAAAACAGAGATCGGTTTTATAGGATGTCATATTATGCCTAATAGACTGCTTAACAGGACTTATATTTATAGGACCAAACAACAATGCGTCGTATATAAATATAGGTTGGTAAGACGCTTTTGGACCTCCTAACAAGTTTTATAAGGCAATTTTGAAATAAAGCATCCTATTAATCCTTTTATAAGACATTAATTGAAGGTGTCTTATAATTGTTTGGTTTGGTCCTATAAACTTAAATACTATAAAACAGTCTATTAGGACATCTAAACATCTTTGGCATCTTTTATAGCTGATTTTGTTGTAGCGTTAGACTCTAACCTTGTATGCACCCTGGTATTCTCCAACCTGCAAGAAGGAGAAGGACGGCAAGGCTTAGAAGAAACGAGCGGAGCCCACAAACCTCTCACGATACAATGACAAAAACGATACTAGTTACCTCTTCGCCCATGATAAAGACATCAGAGTCAGCAGCCATTTCCTCATCAAGAGCAGAGTTCAGAGCATCCCTTACTGTCATCTGTAACAACATGAAAACTAAATCTAAATACCAGTTTCTCTAAAACCGGATTTCATCACTCAATAACGGTCAAACAGTCTCTCTATCTCTTGGGCCGATGAAGGGTCTGCGTACATTTTTTTACCATCCCCAAACCCTATTTATTGTGAGATGTACCAAGTTCGTTTGATTTCGTTTTGTTTCGGGATAAATACATCGTATTACCTTTTTGGTTGCAGATGAATAATGTTTGACAGCGGACGCTATAGGCCTTAACCTCTGCATGCTATCCCCAAATACCTGAAAACACATATAAGGACTTAACACCGTCTCATTGGTAAAGGTGTGGGTGTAATGAGTGGGTCCCGCGCACAATCCTAGTCCCATGACACCACCATTCTGTCACTTTACCTCTCCCATGATGACCGTGGGACCGATACAGTATGGCGTCCTAGAGCATCTCCAACAGAACTCCCAAAATTTCTCCAAAATGGAAAATCAAAAGTCAAAATCTCCGAAATATATATATATATATATATTCATCTTCATGAGATTCTCCATTTTAAAGACTTCAACATTGATTATAATATTAAAATATTTCATTCATCTATTAAAATATTATTTCTTTCTCTAGCTTTTTATTTTCAAAGTTTCCTATTGGTGGTATCATATGGTAATTATTTTTAGAGTTATCTCCATATTTGGAGAAAAATTCATTCTCTATGGAGATAGTTCTGAGGAAGTTGTTGGAGCAAATAATAGCTCAAAATCTCCATATGCTCCACTTTCTATCTTGGGGAAGTTGTTGGAGATGCTCTTAGGCCAATGTTTGGCAGAAATAAGCTAGTTGACAAGCCAGCTTAATGAAATACTAGTTGTAGTAGCGTTTCATAAGCTTTTTGTAGCTTTTTTCCAATTATACCCTTATTAATATTAATTATTATAGCCCGTTTTGGTCATGTTACACACTCATAAGTTAGTTTTTGCCAAACATAATTTATTCATAAGCTAGCTTATCAACTATTAGCTAGCTAGCTTATTAGTCAACAACTAGCTTATCACTTAGTTTGTCAAACACAGCCTTAGAAGGGTGGCGTCTATCCCACTTTTCCGGTTATGAAAATGTTTTCGGAAACCTGCAACCCTTTCTAACGCTAAAACAAAGTCGGAGGGTTCGTTCCATTACCGGAGCTGATAAACCTCTGGCACTTAATTTTTGCTTTATAACCCCCCACATCTTTTCTTCTTCACCACCAAAAAAGCTTCAATCACAATAGATTACAGATGACAACTTTAAGTTCAGCAGTTCCCTATAAACCGACAAATTTCATAAATTCATAACAAATTATGCAAAGAATTGAAGATATAATGGAACATAAGACACAAATGAAGAGCAAAAGCAACATATACATGATTTGATCTACATAATTGCGTGTACATGAGCATGCTTACTGTTTACTCTATGAAAGTGTAAAGTAGAAAACCTAATTACAAACAGATCAAAATCTCTATGATAAGTACATGCAATCAGGTAATTTCAGTGAATGAAATCGGAAACGACGGTTACCTGAAAGCAGTTTTCCGGTACACCGGCGAGATATCGATCGGTAGGTGAGTAGGTGACGACGATATAGTAGTAGCTAAGAAGGGGTTTTGGTTCCTTTTCTCCACCTCCATCTGAAATGCAGAATTTCGAATCATATCTTTTGGATTGGTGTCATCGCATCGTTGGTCGGTTGAAATTTATTGTTTTTAGGTTCGATTCATATCCATCTAAAACTATGATCAAACATATAGTTTTGTATGGTATCCTTGATTGACCAGGCTCGTTTAAAATTATAGAAGCTCGAGCCTCATGAACCATTTACAAGGCTCGAGCTCGGCTCGTTAATGCTCGGTTGCTTCATGAGCCTAAACAATCCCTGATTCTAAGAATGTGCTTTGAATATCGATTTTTTATATATGTTAAATACATAATACTAACAAAATATAAAATATAATATTATATGTAAAGCTCGTTTAAGCTCGCGAGCCTAAACGATCTCTGCTTTTGTGGCTCGAGCTTGGCTTGTTTAGTAAACAAGCTCTGTTTCAGGCTCGAACTCGTTAAGGCTCCGCTCGTTTCGAGCTTTCAACGATCCGAGCTCGGGTAGCTCTCGAATAGCTTGGCTCATTTATATCCCTATCTGCCATTCAAAAAAAAACCCAAAATTAATAGTAAATATTTGTAATGAATAATGGATATTAAAATGTTATTCATAATGAATTTCATATTTGCAATGAATAATACTACATTTATATTTATCTGGTAAATATGTTTTGTATAGTAGTAGATGTTGATTTTGGGTGTTTCTAAACAATTTATGTCATTTTTTGGTTTTGGATTTTTTTTTTATAAAGTTTGAAGCATTTTAGAAAAGATGATCCTTGGCACCAACATGCCATGTTGGTGATGTAACAAATACCAAACTAAATCACATGATCAACTTTATCCTATGTCCTTTTTTTTTTCTTTAAAGATTGTATATCATAGGATACCCATTTGAAGTTGCTTTCAATCAATTTCTAAGCAATTTCAACTAAACTTTGCTTGAATTTAGTTTATGCTCCAATAACCATTTCATCATCATCGGTAGTATGTCTGAAAACCCTTTGATTCTTTTGGTTTTTTAATGCTTTCTTGTTAACGAAATCACACACCCGACGATTCTATGATCTAGAAATAAGAGGAGGAGGGATCGAAGGTGTCTTTGAGAACAACATTCGTTGGAATAAATGTTGCGGTTCGGAGGACGCCGGTGAAGAAGAACGACCGATCGAGGACATCTTGATTGGTACCTGCAAACCTATCATGGACAAGTGTATCTGTCGAGTGGAGCCAGTCTCACAGTTTTAGATCTTTATCAGTGTTAGAGCCAGCTTATGCCACCCCAACTAATTCTATGGAGTCCCGAGGAAACAACTAGGAAAAGACTTAAACAAATAGGCACGTGAACCGACGGCGTTTCAAAGGAACCCCAAAGGCCCAAATTGTTAATGAGCTAACTCCTCACGAACCTTACAGTTTAGAGGTAGAGGTAGCAAAGAAAGGGTTAACTGTCGTTTTCGGTAATATGTAAATGTTCAAGGTTTTTTCATAGCTTATTGAAAAGTTTTTGTTATTGAAAAGCTTTGAATAGTATGGCCATCTAAACTTTGGGTTCATTTTATTTGGAGAACCTTTATGAAAAAAAAAAGCTCTCCTATTGCTGATGTTCTAAGAAACAGATGGGAATGCAAATGTAAATGCTACCCACTCCAATGTGGAAATAAAAGACTAGCAACAACTATAAGAAGATCCATTCACAATAATCCAACCACAAACAATATAAAAGGCAATATAAAGCATGATAAATACACAAATATAGCTAACATACTTAAAACGAGACTTTTTTTTATCTGGTCCCACTAATTTGAATAAGTGACTTATAAAAACGAATAAGAGATAAAAAGATATGTCTATTTGACATTCTCAATCAAGATAGTTCTTTAACATGTTAAATGTGTTATTTTGAAATGGAATGGACCCTCAAAATGTTGGGGGCCAATTATACATTGTTTGGGCTCTTTTTATCGATGCGTGTAAAACTACAGCCCACCTTGGTTCCTTTCAAATTTCTATCAGAGGACAAAATTAATTATCCTCGTCAACACCTTTGTAATTTATATACATGTGTTTTTGTCATCTTATTTTGCAATGTAATTAAAAGTTTTCAGTATATCAGGGCCTCCAAAATATTGGAACGTCCATGTGCTCAAAAGCATTATATAAAAAAGCTAATGGAAAATTTTATTTCAAAAATGTTCTAAAGACTTGTTGAAGTGCATAAAAGGTCATATAAACTTATTGCAACATTTTTACATAAGACATATAATTGTTTGGCTATATAAAATAAAGTCTCAACATTCCTTGTCGAAGTCTCATATCTGTAGACTTTGACCATTTCTCATCCATAAATGTCGAACTTTCCCTTCTCTCCTAATCCTTCTTTCGGATAGTAATCTAACAGGGTTCATTCCTTTTGCAATAATGGCGGTCCAAACAACAACTTGATATCATGTGTGGCCTCTACACGGCTACCCCGGTCAGTGGTATCCCATGTTCGCGGCTCGTTCCTTTCAACTCTTCCCCAACCGTAACCGTTGACCCGTTACACATCATTCATTTACAGAACATAATCCCTCCCGTTCGAGTCGAATCCTAGTCGGGTTCCAAAAGATCTTTTTAAGGTTAATTAAGAATCTTTTAATTAAGAATCTTTTTCAAACATATATGTTTGAATCATGTTCACAAAATGGATGCAATGGATCTTTGAAATAAGTTGGCAAGTATGGACACCACAAGCCGCCTAAAGGGAAAAAAGAAAAGGTCCCTCTCATTAAGACTTATGAGACAATAAGAATAAGAAATCCCTTTTCTCTCCTTTGATATATATATGTAAATGAAAAGTTAGTATGAAGAAATCAAATACTTATAAAAGTAGAAGTCTTTTAGGCCCATTATTAATTTCTTTCTTTCTTTCTCTTTTTTGCACGCAACAACGATCTTTGCACCCCAAGTGGGAGAATTCTAAAGTTACCCTTTTTCAATAGTTTTCCATTTCTTGCAGGAATTCTAGATATAGCTGATTTAGATATGACGTATGGCTGGATTCTTCAACCAACTTTGCTTATGGGTAATTAAGCTATCAATTAATCTGCTGTTTTTGAAGTTATACACACACACACATATATATAGAGAGAGAGAGAGGGAGGTTCATACAAGAAACATGTCAATTTAAGAAAAAACGAGGAGCAATCTCAACCACACATCTTGGGTTACGGTGGACGTGATCACGGAGGATTGACGCCTNCGTTTTCTTAAAAAGTTATGTTTCTCGCATGAACCTTTCTCTCTCTCTATATGTATATAGAGAGAGAGAGACAGAGGAGGTTTTAATTAAGTACAAATTGTGTCATTCATACGAATAATACAAACCAATCAATTGAGGTACTTATAGAAATGATGAGGGTTCATTTATGAAACAATTGAGATGTTTGTGTAACTATGTATTTATTGGTTAGATGGACCATTGAGTTTGGTTTGTATGTATAGACCATAACTCGAATAAACATAATTTAACATTTTGTCTATGAGGCTGTTTGGGAGTGCGTTCTGAAACTCCTTTTCTCCTTATCACATTCTACAGAAGCAGATAAGGAGTTTTGAGGTGTTTGGGAATGAAAAGCAGAAAGCACCTTATCACGTCTCCAGGAAGCAGATAAGGAGATTTTGAGAAGTCACAAGGGAGTGACTTATCACGTTTGAGAACCTCGCCTTCTTCCCTCACCTCGCCTTCTATACCTCCGATTACCTCACCGGCGCCGATTTCTTCTTCGCCGTCGCCGATTTCTTCCTCGCCGGCTCTGATTTCTCTTATTTGGGCTCCGACTCTGAAGATTTCACTGAATTTGGGCGTCGATTTTGGATTCTTGATTCTAGGGTTTCCTGATTTGGGCATCGATTTAAGGTTTGATAAGCCAAAAGCTAATCCAAACACTTTGTTAAAAATCCCATCTCCAAAACACATAAGTTGATAAGTGCTTCTGTCAAAAAGCACTTCTTGATTCTGAAACACACTTCCAAACAAGCCCTATGAAACAGGATTGTATGAAATTGTATGTTTACATATTATTTTATGTATGAAACAACATATACAAACTAATTATATAGTTTCTAACTATTATATATTCATATATATATAGAGAGAGAGAGAGAGAGAGGAAAGTTCAAATGTGAACCACTTTTTGGTTGTG
>LUCG01293953.1:0-10685 GCA_001633085.1 Carthamus tinctorius
GACTCGCTGCAGTTTCTAAAGCATCTATAATTCAGCTAAGTATGGGAAGTTACTTGAGACAAGATCATTGGTATTTCATCAGGTCATAGAGGAGCTGGATCAACAGTCTTTAGTTTTTTTTTGTTTTAGTATTATTGTTGAGTTTTCTTTCAAAAAAAAAACTTATTAAGAGCATGTTTTGGATTGCTTTTTAAAAATCCTTATTAAGAGCATGTTTGGTATTGTTTTTCAAAACTCCTTATTTACTTATTGACTTCTAATAAGCCTCTTTGGATAGTCATAAAAACACAAAAAACACTTTTGAAATTTCCTTTTTGACAAAGAGTGAAATGGAGGTTTTGAAAAACATCAAGGTACTGACTTTTTGATTTGAAAAATGCTTTTTGACACAAACCTTTCTCAAAAAGTTGATAAGCTAAGCCAAACACCATAACTTATTGACTTATTGACTTTTACCACCACAAAAGCTAATCAAAACACTTTTTAAAAACTCATTTTTTCACCACCATAAGTCAATAAACACTTTTGGACCTCAAAAAGCAATCCAAAACACCCTCTAACTTGTCGCGTTTTGATACAACAACAAACTAATTCAAATAAGCAATTCCAAACATCCCCTAAAACCAAGGGTCTAAGTGACGTGAGACGTGGCGTGACGGCGAGGTCAAACCTCAAGCCTTACGAGTTATAGCGTAGCCTAACCTTGCCTGACCGAAAGAGCATTTCAATTTCTTCACAAAAAAACTGTGTTGTTTTAAAGTTTCAAACGCTATCCTCAAGTGTTGCAAGTGGCTATCTAGGCTGTCACTGTAAATCAAGATGTCATCGAAAAAACCAGTAAAAATTTCCTCATATAATCCGTGAAAACCTAATGCATTAAAGCGGTAAAGCCTGAAATGTGGCTGGAGCATTAATGAATGGGGTGTCTGCTTTAAAATCGTCCGCCCTGCACCCACCCCCCGAGTATGGCGTTTTTCAAAGGGTACCTTAAGGCGACATAAACACACTCGTATTTGTGTATGATAGTATTTTGATTAATACGATAGAACAAATTAAATTCATAGCAAATAATAAAACTAACAAAAGAAAGAACAACCATTAATACAAAGTATATAGAGCTTATAAAAATGATATCATAAGTGCAAAATAGGGATTAAATATCTCGAATCTCTACTCATTACCTTCTTCTATTTTCATATAAATCGTGTTCAAGTCTTCATGTTTGGGAATGAGATATTAAAGTATTTACGTATCGAAGGTTTTAGTTTTAATGTTCATTAAAGCCTTAAGGGGGCGCTTGGTTGGGGGTATTGGAAGGTAAGGAATCGGAATGATAATGAAAACTGTTGCTTGGTTTGATATTATATAATGGAATCATTTCTGCAAATCCATTAATTTCTATTCCTGACCAAATTGGGGAGAATGAAAATTTTATTTATACTAAGTTCTTTTTTCCCATATGTCGTTCAATCTCTTGATGTTAAATGGAACATCTTTTATATTTTCAAGTTGGAGGAAAATATTTTTGTAATATGAAACAATTTTTCATTGATTATATTGGGTTAACCAAGCAACATCAATACAATGCTCATTTCTATTCCTATTCTCCTGCATTCCCATTTTCATTTTCGTTCCCTTTCCCTAAATTGAACCAAGCACCCCCTTTAAATCTCGTACACAGTTACCATTTGTCATGCAATTTACGTATAAAAGTAACCGCATACCTTACAAAATAACGTGTCCTAACACGCCATAACGCGTTACAATGCAAGACAAGTCTTAGAACGAAGCCATAGGGGTTAACGTGGCGGCACCAATCATCATATCGGCCCCTAGGCCCCATTGCTGGAAAGGCAACCCCAAGCCTTTAACGAGTTATTTAGGATCATAGGTTAACGTCCCGTCCCATGTAGTCTACGTACCAAACGCACCGTTACGTCTTTCACACATCCTTTTGTCAAATCCAAAGATTTCAAGAAAACCCAACAACTTATTCATTAAGACGAGGGTTTCCACTTTCCAATATGGCAAGAAGCAAGAATTCAAGATAATAACGGTAGACGACCAAGCAATAATCCGGCACACCGGCGACCATGGCAGCCATGACCTTCGCCGCCGTGGCTCCGCCGTTGCTGAAAAGAGCAGTTCAAGCAATACCCACCTCCAGTTTCACCCTCTTCAACCATAAGTTTCCACCCTCTTTATTCCATCCCCCTTTGATTTCTTCAGGTTTCATCATCATTCTTTCTCAAAATCTTACTGAAGTTTCTTGATTTCTTGTTGACTAATCATGGGTATTAGATGATTTCTAGATCTTTTGCACTGGAAACTAGTAATTGATTAAACCTTTTGACTTTGGAAGTCAAACATTTTTCTATTCAATTGCAAAATTATGTTGGGGTTTTCAAAATTTTGTTGAAATTGATGCTACCCACCTTGCAATTTACAACAAGAACTGAAAATGTGAATTCAGTTGGTGTTAATTTTGTAAGAAAATGTATGTAATTTGCATTTTGTAAACAGTAGGTTTGACTTTTGAAGTCAAACATTTCTCCATTCAACTGCAAAATTACGTTGGGATTTCGAAAATTTTCCTAAAATCGATGCTACCCACATTGCAATATACAACAAGAACTCAAAATGTGGATTCAGCTGGTGTTAATTTTGTAAGAAATTCATGTAATTTGCATTTTGTAAACAGTAGGTTTGACTTGAGAAGAGTCAAAGCCCTAAATCTTGATTCTTTTTGTTGTTTGTTGAATTGATGGATTATATGGACTATATATATATATGTATGTATGTATGTATATACAGGTATTGGTATATGTCATTTGGCACAAGCTGTAAAGGGTGAAAATGAGATTTTACTCAAGGGAGTTGGGGAAAAGGGCTCCAATGAAGAAGTGAAGCATATTATTGAAATGGTAATTTCTTTTGTAACCTTCCAAGAAAAGGAAAAGTCACAATTGAGTGAAATTGTCCAAAATAGTCATTTCCGAACTCCCCAATTCATTTTATAGCCACTTTTCAACTCAATTGACCAAAATAGCCTAGATTCTGCAAGTGACACTTTCGCAACTTGCGAAATCATACACTGCAAGTTGCTAAAATGCTACTTGCGAAATACTGATGTGGCAAGTAGTACTTTAGCAAGTTACCTAAGTGGCTCATTTCACTAGTAACAATTTAGCAACTTGCGAAGCAACATATCAATAAAAGGTGGATTTTGCAAGTTGGTATAGTGCTACTTGCGAAATCTTGGCTATTTCAAGTTAATATGTAGAAAAATGGCTATAAAGTGATTGGAAAGTCAAGAATGGCTATTTTGAACAATTTCTCTACTATTTAAGGGAGTTCTTGGTATGCTAGACTTGACATGGGAAGTTTAGTAATTTATCAATCTTGTTCCCATCTCCCAACTCTTGTTTCAGTTATTTTAGCTAGACAGACAAAATGCATTTTTTATCCCACTCATGTTTTTGTACTGTCGTGTCTCGTGTACAAAACGCACCTTGATATGACATTTTTTAAATGGAAAGTATTCTAGATTTCATATGATGGAGGAGATGCCATTTCTTGATTCTTATAGATCGGCGTTTGGGCTTGTAATTAGGCAAAACGGGCATCATTAAGGCGTGAAGTTCTCCACACGGATTTTCTCACACCACCCGTGGTAAAAGAGTCGATGGCGATTATAGAAAAACTAGCGGATGTTAAAACGTTAGTCCAAGGAGGCTACCCTGATGCCGAACGTTGTAGGCTATCAATTGGACATCCCGAAGCACTGACATCCGAGCCCGATATTGTGGCGGCATTAAGGTGGAAACGGTTGATTTTATGAGTTACATTCGGGTTTTTAAGACTTAATTTATTGGTAAAAGAAATTTGTTTTTTTCTTTTGCAGTATTTCGGGGAACTTTGGTTTTCAACCTTGTTCCGATGGTGATTTTCTTGGAGCTATTCTTGGCACAGGGATTGTAAGAGATAAATTGGGGGATATTCTTTTGCAGGTATTTCACTCTTTTGAGCAGAGGTCAGATCTGTGTACATATTTAAGCTGTTTTGCTCTTTTGAGCAGAGGTCAGGTCTGCATATATCTTACCCCCTCCCATCCTGGTTGGACATACTGGGTTCGTTTAGTTTGGTTTGGTTTATTCTTTTGCAAGTATGACACATAATTTGTTTCTTGTTTGAAAAAGTAAAAGTGAAAATGGAAAAGTAAAAAAAAAGCGAAAAAGGTGTAATTTGGTGAACATGGTTCGGTTTCAGGGTGAAAAGGGAGCTCATGTTCTTGTTGTTCCGGAACTAGTTGACTTTCTCACGATGTCACTCGACAAGGTAATAGAATTAACATCCATAATTCTCATAGTTATGGTTTTCCTGTACTTGCTTCTATTAATTTTGTAGTTGCTTACTGATATTTAAGGTAGAGGTCAGGTCTGTGTACATCTTAATCCCATACCTCAATTCCTCGTGGGATATACTGAGGGTGTGTTTGGTTAAAGGTATTAAGCAGTAATTAATAGGAATGAAAATAAAATTAACTGTTTGATTTGATATAATATAATGGGTCGATTTCCACATAAGCCCAAATTTTTATTCCTGATTAGATTGGGGGAATGAAACCTTACTCGTTTTGGTTTAGTATAATAATCTAATGAGCCAATATAACATAGTTTATTGTCGATGGTAGGTTGGGAACGTACCTGTGACATGTAAGAAGATGCCATTGATTGCCCTCGAATACGAACCACCGAGGTCTTGAACCACCATCGTGTTTTCTTTCTTTGAAGTTTGATTTTGTAATGACGATAAACTTGACGTGAAGCGTGTTTCTTTTATAGGACTAAAACGTTCAAAACTGTAGAAGCGTCTATGAGGATTGACGCCATAGCAAGTGCGGGATTCAAGATCTCGCGGTCGAAACTTGTTGGCTTGATCAGGTACCCGTTTGACAGCTCGATGTTATTTGACCGAATGATTTCTTTTAATTTCTTTTTGGGCATTGGTTTGTGATTGTGGCCGCCACGTGATTTAGTGACGGGGATGTGCGGGTTAATTGGGTGACGGTCACGAAGAACAACACGACCATAAGGAGCGGAGACATGATCTCCGTAAGTGGGAAAGGAAGATTGAAGGTTAGATAAAGAAACATTTGCTTACTATACTATCTGCTTATTGGTTCTTAATGGGTAAGAGGCGCTTACCCGTTAAGAGATGATGTTGTTTACCAAGCCCCTTTTATCCGTCCAAAGGGCTGTTTGTTTATCTCTTAACAGTTCCATTAAGGGGCAGTCTCTCGTTAAGAGGTAAATCTAATTTGGCAAAAAAAATTGACTGCCTCTTAATGGTTCTAAAACTCTCTCGGAATGATTTTGTATCTTGGGCCTCTCTTAACCATTCAGCGCCCTTGAGTTCCTTCTCAACAATTACCAAACAACCATATTTCATTTTGCACTGTCATAAGAGCCTCTTAATGATTCTGACACTTAATCGTCCAACACCAAACTATTCAGCAACTGCCAAGCAGCCCCTAATTGATACCGACCCTAATGCTTGCTATGTCAGTGGTTAGTGCCGATCCTGATAATACTGTTATCCAATCAGTTTTTACCCAGTTTGTGTTGGTAAATGACCCTTTAGTCCTTTTTTATTCAGGGGTTTTTTGTTTACCTCTTAATGGTTACACTAAGAGCTACCTCCGAATTCCTAAGAGGTGAATCTTGTTTGGCAAAAAAAAAAGTAAAAAAAAAATTGTTTCTTAATAGTTCAGTTCAATAACCCTCTGAATAATTTTGTATCTTGGGCCTCTTCTAACCATTCAGTACCGTAATTCTGAACAATTAGCAAACGACCGTATTTCATTTTATTTGGTGTTTTGCGTTTGTGTCAGATAGGAGAAGTGAACGAAACCAAGAAGGGAAAGTTTGCAGTTGAGCTCATACGATTTCTATGACTTCATATTGATATTTCGTGCTCGGGTCTTAATAGACGGGATGTTAGTTTACCATAAGACTAACATCAGTTAGATTCTTGGTTTGATGTTATATTGTGCCAACGGATTGTGTAAAATTACGGCAAATTGTCGTGAGTTTGGATCTTTTATTGTACATTTGCGTGTTTTTCTTGTCGTTTTAAATAGGTAGATTTTTATAGTACCCGTTGATGGATCTTATGTAGCGTCTCATTTCGGGTTTTTCTTCAAATTATTAGAATGTGTACGTTAAATTGTGTTTGATTCAATAGACGAATTAAAGATAACATAAACACCAAAATCGTAGTCTTATCATCTTGTTTATTAGGCCGTGTTTCGTATAGGGACACGATGTAGAACAAAAATCTATTATATTATGTAATATTAGGTCGGCTTTAAGAAGACGAGATTGATTAAGACAAAATGCAGTTTCTTTTTCTACTAAAGTAGGTGGAACAAAAAGAAAGGGACAAGACTTAGATGGTTAAATTACTAAACTACCCGTAAGTCTAAAAGATAGAGGCTTTAAAAGTTTTAGGCAGTTTATTGGATCAATTAAATAATTAAAAAATTCTTTTAAATAACTCTAATGACTATGTTAATCTATAAAAAAAAATGTTACGGTTTTCAATAGTTTATCAACTTAATTCGAGATGGTTAAATGGTACGACCAATTATGTTTTGATGACCCTGGACCGGACACATATTTTATGAAATTTGAAATCCCAGCTTCATTCGGCTCATGACTGGTTACATGACTGCGTTTTTTTCTTTTGAAAAAGAGGATTGTGTTATAATACAAGTTTTTTTTTTGTAAATTTCTCGTGTTTTTCAAGTTTTTTAATTTAGTTTTTCAAGATTTTATGTACATGCATATATCTTATTTAAAACATGTACTTCAATACTAAATTTTAAAAATTGTAATTATAAAAACATGCATAAAAATTGTTTATGTTAAAAGAGTTCTAAAGAACTGTTTTCTAAAAAACCCAGGATTGGCCCTGGATCAGTAACCGCACCTATACTGTTCCAGGATTTTTGATTGGAAATCGGTTACAACCGAACCATTTGACCTGCAAAATCTTATAAAAAGAGTTATATAGAATTATTTTCTAAAAAACCCAAGATTGACCCTGGATCAGCAACTGCGCCTAGACCGGTTCTAGGACTTCCGATCGTGAATCGGTTAACCAAGTCGTTTAACCTGCAAACCTTGTAAAGAGAGTCGTGCATAATTATTTTCTAAAAAAACCCAAGATTAGCCCTGAACCAGTAACAGCACCTAGACTGGTCCTAAAATTTTCGATCGGAACCGAGACTGACCGACCCGACCGATTTGGTTTTTACTTTTTGTAGCATATGGATTTGGTCCATGAGCCCAATAGATGTGGGCTTATTAGGCCCAATAATAAGCCCAATAACTAATCTCTCTATTACAAATTTACAACGGCTATCATTTCTCAAAATTAGGAACCAAATTCAAAAATTGAATCCTTCCCCCCCACTCTCCATCTCTCTCTTCCATGGCGACCTCCAATGGCTTCCTCACAACGCCCACGAAAACCACGGTAAACGACAAGGCTTCTTCTTCTACCTCTGCTTCAAGGAAGCACCACCACCACCAGAAGACCGCCGATTCGTCGGCCTCTTCGTTCAAGGCTCGGTTTGAAGCCTACAACCGCCTTCAGGCGGCCGCGGTTGCGTTTGGCGAACAGCTTCCAATTCCTGAGATCGTGGCCATCGGAGGACAGTCGGATGGCAAGAGCTCGCTCCTCGAAGCACTCCTCGGGTTCCGGTTCAACGTTCGCGAGGTCGAGATGGGAACGCGTAGGCCGCTCATACTACAGATGGTCCATGATGCTACTGCGCTCGATCCTAGGTGTCGGTTTCAGGTTTGTTTCCGGTTTTGATCCATTGCGCATGTATGATCTGTTGGTTGATTGTGGAGAAAATATGTAGTTAGGGTTTATGATTGAAGTAGGGAGTATGGACCTAGTTTTGAGATTGAAATTGGGGAATTGTTCATTGAAATTCATTTGAGTTCGTTTAACGAGTGGTTAATTATTAATTTATTATGCAAGTATGCAGCAGTTTCTTATGAAGATTATGTTCATGCTTGTTGTTATAATAATTGCTTAGTTGGATTTTCAATTTTGGATATCGGTAAAGAGTATTCATAGTCAGGTTTATGATGAATTAGAATAATGGTTAGAATTTAGTGTGTGAGAACTGAGAACAAAACTCTAACTTTTGAATTGGAATTGAAGCTTATTCAATTGGAAAATTGAGTTTTTGATATCATTTTAGTCTGTAGGAATGTCTATTGAAGTGTTTTTTTATGATTGTAACTTTAGGGGGTTGTGGAAAATTCTCCAAGGAAAATGAAAATTTAGAAAACGCGTTTGGTTCATTCAGTTTTCAAAAGTTCTCCAAGAAAATGGAAATTTTCTGTTTTCTAACTTCTATGTAAATTATAAAACTGATTTTGGTAGTTTTCCAAAGTTTTCTAAACACGTCTTCTAATTTTCTAAAATGGCAAATGAAAACTCCACCATTTCAACCAAACATGGTTTCTAAAATTTTCATAGAAAACTGAAAATGAAAACCCAACTCCATTTTCTGAAAATGTTTTTAAGGAAATGAAAACAACTTTCCACAACCAAACACACCCCTAGCTGTTTCGTTTTGCATATTTCATGATACTCGAATTCAACATTACCAACAGGAGGAGGATTCTGAGGAATATGGCAGTCCTATCATGTTAGCATCGGCAATTGCAGACACTATCAAATCAAGAACTGATGCACTGTTAAAGAAGACCAAAACTGCTGTCTCTTCTAAGCCAATTGTGATCAGAGCTGAATATGCCCATTGTCCTAATCTCACCATTATTGACACTCCCGGATTTGTTCTCAAGGTAATAAAGGGTGGTGTGTTGTGTGAGCATAAAGATTTATGTTCATGTGTACAATACTTACAGTTTAAAACTACTATTGGCAGGCAAAGAAGGGTGAACCAGAGAGCACACCAGAGGAAATTCTATCAATGGTTAAGTCATTGGCTAGCCCAACTCACCGCATCCTTGTATTCCTTCAACAAAGTAGTGTGGAGTGGTGCTCGTCTTTGTGGCTGGATGCCATTCGTGAAATTGATCCAACCTTCCGAAGAACAGTAATTGTAGTTTCCAAATTTGATAACCGGCTTAAGGTACAAAAAACTCAACATTCTACAAGCTAAATCTAAGTAGTAATTATATGACCATTAGCATTACAGTTGAATCAAAAGTTAAATTCTTGAGAGATGAAGTCAAACCACTCACCCTATGTTGTTTTCTTGATTTTATATTCATGAGGGACATAGTCTTGATGTTGAAAATAGTCATTACAGACCCAAATGAAAATAAAATATGCAAGTGAAATAAGAAAAAATGGACATTTTTTCTTGTAAATTGGTATGTGTACAGCTAGTTTTTGGTTCTGTTTAATTTTTCACATGTATTACGGTTATGCTGTAATCTAAGGGGCTGTTTGGTAGTTGCTGAATGGTTTAGTGCTGGATGATTAAGTGGTCAGAAAGATTAAGAGGCTCTTATGATATGGTGCAAAATGAAATATGTTGGTTTGGTAATTGTTGAGTATAGAATCAAGACTCTTAATGGTTAAGAGACATCCAGGATACTTAATCATTCAGAGGGTTTTGGAACCATTAAGAGGCAGTTCATNACCTCTTAATGGAACTGTTAAGAGGTAAACAAACACCACCTAAGAGGCGTAATTCTTTCAGGAATTCTCTGAACGTCGGGAAGTAGACAGCTACTTGAGTGCAAGTGGCTACCTTGGAGAGAATACACAGCCCTTTTTTGTTGCCCTGCCAAAAGACAGGACAACAGTTTCAAATGATGAATTTCGCAGGCAAATCGCCCAGGTGGATGTTGATGTTTTACACCATCTACGTGACTCTGTCAACGGTGGATTTGATGAAGAAAAGTATAGGTCCCAAATTGGCTTTGGTCGCCTGCGAGATTATCTGGAATCTGAGCTTCAAAAGAGATATAAAGAAGCGGCACCAGCAACTTTGGCGTTGCTTGAACAGCGTTGCAATGAAGTCACTGCTGATTTGAACTCCATGGACTCCAAAATACAGGCTACTTCCGACGTTGCTCACCTCCGCAGATCATCAATGTTGTTTGCATCTGCCATCTGCAACCATTTGGTATGAATTTACTGGAAGAACACTGATCGACTGAATTTTGCCTCTACTTATACATTTTTTCAATTGATTGAATCCCTTTTCGAAATGTTGAAGGGAGCACTAATAGATGGAGCAGCAGATCCTGACCCCGAGCAATGGGGAAGAACAACTGAAGAGGAGAGATCAGAAAGCGGTATTGGGAGCTGGCCTGGTCTTACAGCAGATATAAAGCCACCCAACGGTAGCCTTCGCCTTTATGGTGGTGCTGCTTTTGAAAGAGTTATGCATGAGTTTCGCTGTGCTACATATTCAATTGAATGCCCTCCAGTTTCAAGAGAGAAGGTATGATATATTTTACAGGATGGGTGCTTTTTTTGGATCGAGTAAGGGTCTGTTTTTTAGCAGCTTAATGAGCTTAATGAGACTCACGACTTATTCGGTCGGCTATACATGACTGTTTGGTAGTGGCTTAATGATATAGTAAGTGACTTATTCAATAAGCTCCTAGGAGGGAGCTTTA
>LUCG01293988.1:0-19512 GCA_001633085.1 Carthamus tinctorius
GGCATGTTACAGCAAAAGCTCGAGGATCGTTTTAATTTGCTAAACCCTCGTCCAAACTGTATCATTTCTGATAAATATATGTCGTGGACCGGCGATACTGCTGATAAATATCGTATACCTAGAATCATGTTTGATGGAATGAGTTGTTTTAACGAATTATGTTGTAATAATTTGTATGCATCCAAGGTGTTTGACGAATTGCCTGACTCGGAACCCTTTGTAGTCCCTGGCTTGCCGGATCGAATCGAGCTCACGAGAAGCCAGCTCCCGGCCGAGTTTAACCCGAGCTCGATCGACACGAGCGAGTTTCGCCAACGGGCCAGGGATTCTGAGGTGCGGGCTTACGGAGTCGTGATCAATAGTTTCGAGGAGTTGGAACGGGAATACGTTAACGAGTATAAGAAGGTACGAGGGGGTAAGGTTTGGTGTATCGGGCCGTTGTCGCTATGCAACGGCAACAACGGTTCCGATAACTCTCAGAGAGGAAACGCGGCTTCGATCGAAGAGGCACGTTGCGTGAAGTGGCTCGATTCGAAGGAACCCGGATCGGTGGTTTACGCTTGTTTCGGTAGCCTTGTTCGGGTTAACACCCCACAACTTATCGAGCTCGGGTTGGGCCTAGAAGCATCCAACCGGCCGTTCATTTGGGTGATTAGATCCGTTCATAGGTCGGACGAGGTCGAGAAATGGTTAGCCGAAAGTGGTTTTGAGGAAAGGATCAAAGACCGAGGGTTGTTGATCCGAGGTTGGGCCCCACAATTGCTGATCCTGTCTCACCCTTCGGTTGGCGGGTTCTTAACGCATTGTGGATGGAACTCGACCCTAGAAGCGGTGTGTGCTGGCGTTCCCATGATCACGTGGCCTCAGTTTGCCGAGCAGTTTATTAACGAGAAGCTAATCGTGGAAGTCCTGCGCATTGGTGTGGGTGTTGGAGCCGATGCTGTTGTCCATGTTGGTGAGGAGGAACGGTATGGGGTGAAAGTGAAGAACGAGGATGTGAAGAAGGCGATCGAGAAGGTCGTGGATGGCGGGATCGAAGGAAACGAGAGGCGAAAGAGAGCGAAAGAGCTCGGAAAGATAGCGAATAACGCGATCAAGGAGGGAGGGTCTTCTTATTTGAATTTGACACTACTAATCCAAGACATAATGCATCTTGCAAATGCCACAAGCTAGAGAATCTTGATCCAAAGATTTGAAAGACAATTTGTTGTATTTTATTGTGTGATTTAGGATATGTTTATTTAGTTCATGTATACAATAAAGATTTTAGGATAGAAGTCACTTATGTGTACGGCTTAAGTTGTTTATTTTGTAAATTCAAAAAGAAATTATAAACTGTGTAAACCTATAGCAGTTCTTATTAAAAAATGGACGGTCAAAATATAGGTGGTTATATTTTTAAAAATTCAAAATTCAAAATTAACCACAACCATCTCAATCTCAACCGTTGATTGTTTAATTATGTGGTATGGATTGTTATACATGGTTTATACATTTTTTTCAGTTCATAAATGATTCTTCCTCCAATAACCTCTAGATATACATAAATGTTGAAATTCGAAATGGTCTATTCCTCTCCGTTATGTTTACTTTGTGATTTTGTTGGTTCATTGGGTGTAATTAATTATGAACACATGTTTCATAAGTGTTTGTTTATTTTTGCTTAATTAACTTAATGAATTATGCGTTTAACGGTTAAATATTTTGTTTGGTTATTAAGCAATAACTAAAAATACTCGAATGACATAAATCATATTAGATGAGTAAAAAAACTTATTTCAAGTCTTCCATTGCTGTGGCGGATTGGTTATCGCTCGAGGGTTCATAGCGCTCAAAACTGAGTTCGAGCCTTCCCGTGCGCATGCATGGGGACATTTAAGTGTGGCCATATTTAGCCCCCAAAATTGCCAGGGATTAGTCGGGCTTTGTCCCGGACAACCCTTCCAAAAAGAAAATTTTCAAACATGTTTCATGTTGGTGATTTTAATGTCATCAGATTCGTTTTAGTGTAAGTGAACGTATGAGTTATCAATGGAGTCAAACATAGTTTTAATCAAGTCAGGAGATGCGGAGTACAAGCTTGTATACGAAACGAAGTTTGTATTCGGTTTGGTTTAAGGAATGCATCGCGTGTAACGAGTATGTTGCCTTTTGGTTGGCATTCAATAACCAAAAGTGGTCGACATCTAGAAAGATTTTCGCGACGCAAAGTTAGGGGCTCGCGACGCGAGTGAACCCCTTGTCGAACCTCGTGATCTTGAGGTTGGATACGTGATGCGAGATAATTGAGTGACAACGAGGGAATTCCACGTGGCAACTCGGGATGCGAGGGTAAGGGCTCGCGTTGCAAGCCTAGCCGGATTTTGGGATATCTCTTAATTTTGTTAATTATTATCTAGATAATTAATTAGGATATATTTTATCTTTGTCAGTTATCTTCTGGATTATTTTCTTAAATTTAAGCTAAGAATTAATTGTGGATATCTTCTAATTTAGTTAGTTGTCCTCTAGATTCTGTTTTTTAACCCTAAGACATGAAACATTATAAATTAAGAATGATTCTTCATTATTGATGATCAATTAAGAAAACAAAACAGCCCTCCAAATCATTAGTTGCGGATCTCCTTTTGGTGCCCTGATCGAAGATTGTTCTCTTGTCGGATTATCGCCATAATTTGAATTTCGTATAACTCGGGCATAGGGTTGAAATATCAGATTCAGAAAGTAATCTATTACGATTTGTCAAGAAGATTCAGGTATTCAAAGGTTTCAGAATCAGATTTCTCCTTCCACCGCTCCAACATTTCAGTGAATAAAAGAAAATAACATGCTTAGTAGTTAGTACACTTGACCTAAGACATGATGTATGTTCGTCAAGTATTATATAAAGTAGAGGTATTTTTTAGGATTTTTAAAGGTGCCTTTGTTTGGTTGTGAAAAGTTTTTCAAAATTTTAAAATAATTTTTCATTTTAAAAATAAATAATTAAAAAACTAAAAAACGCATATAAATCAGTTTTAAAATGCAAGATATATTTGATTGGTAAAATGTTTTTATTTTTCTAGAAAATATTTTAAAAAAATAGAGTTGAATTTTCATTTTCAAGGTTCTCATTTTCTATTTTAAAAAAAATTCAGAAAATGCATTGAGAAAATTTTGAAAACTGCTACAATTAGTTTTATAACTTAGAAATTATGGTAGCAGTGGTCACAGGTGTGGTGGTGGTGTTAGTGACGAAGGTAACGGTGGCAACCACCTCTACGAAGGTGGCGGCAGCGGCAGAAGTGGTGAAGACAGCGGCAGCAAAGATGGGATCACAGTATTTACATCCATCATGGAAGAATGAAATGGAACAATATATATATTTTTTAAAAGATGGTAAGAATTTAATTGAAATTTTTGCTAAAATTCAAAAGGCGAACCAAACGCAGGAATGGAATTTGGCCGATGGAATTGACCATTCCAATTCCTTCAAATTCCAGTCAGATTCCAGCGAACCAAACGCCACCTTTTTAAAAACCATATGAAGCTCATTACAGGAGTATTTTAATTTCTGTTACAGGTTTGCTTTTTCAATCATGGAGTTTACAATGCGGATTTTTTTATCTCTGAGCTGAATGATTGCGATGAACAAGGCCGGACTGAGCAAGATCAAACCGAAAGGTATAAACTCTGCCTATTAACTGTTTGTTGAAATGCCTTTTCAATCATGTAGCAAATTAACGTGATTTTGATCCATCTATTCAAGCAAGGGATAAACTAATTCGATGCTAGTTAGAATCTGATATCAATCCTTTAGAGCCATGTCCAATTGTCATGTGAAGGAGGGCATAACTCTCGTGGATTAGTTTTACTTTTATCGAAGGTGATAGATGCCAAGAAAAGGTACAAGTGCAAATTTTTTGCACATGCCTCCTGTGATTTGACTTGGTTTTGCCCTTTCTGCTTTCCATCTTGACCGGAATTGGATCTTTCTTTAAATAATTTTATATTATACTCCATTGAAGTTTTCCTATTATAGTCCAAAGTTGACCAGTTAATGTTTTTAATGCTATGTCTTTTTCCAATCTTGTAAGCACATCCATGCTTATATAAGCACTTACATCATCATCAACTAATAAAATATCATTAGAAAGCATTGAAGTGGAAAGAAACCCTTTATTATTTAGAATGCATATGCAGTTCCATGATCAAACATATACTCAAATCTTCAATCGCTCCTCCATAGTCCATACCAGCCAGACTGTGAAATGGCTTTAGAGGAGTTACCAGAAGACAACCCGCTTCACTTTCTTGTTATACCCTTAGCATCTCCAGGCCACTATATCCCCACCATTGACATGGTCAAGTTACTAGCTCAACATGGTGTTAGAGTCACATTAGTTACCACCCCGGTCAATGCCCTCAGATTTGGGTCAATCCTTGGCCAAGCAATCGAATCTGGTCTCCCCATCTGTTTTCTTGAATTATCATTTCCTTCTGTGGAGTTTGGCTTACCAGAGGGCTGTGAGAGCTTAGATACTCTCCCAAACATAGGCTTTGCCAAGAATCTTTTCGAGGCCTATAATTCGCTACAACAAGAAGTTGAACAATATATTGAAAAGCTTGATCCTAGGCCAAGTTGCTTGGTATCCGACACATTTATCCTATGGACAGCCGATACCGCAAAAAAGTTTCAGATTCCAAGGATTGTATTTGATGGAATGAATTGCTTCACACAGATGTGTAGCCACGTTTTATACCTCTCAAAGGTACACGAAAATGCGGGTGAGTTGGACTCATTCATTTTGCCTGATTTGCCTGATTGTATTGAACTTACAAGATTCCAACTGCCTTTTGGATTCAATCCGAGCTCCAAATATGAGACGTATTTTCATGAAAGAGTTCGGAAATCTGAATCTGAAGCATATGGCGTGGTTATAAACAGTTTCGAGGAGTTGGAACAAGGATATGTTGATGAATATAAAAAAGTCAAAAGTGATAAAGTTTGGTGCATAGGGCCATTATCTCTATGCCATAAGGATGCATCGGAGAAGGTTCAGAGAGGTGACAAGTCGTCAATTGACAAAAACGAATGCCTCAAGTGGCTAGATTCTAAAAAAAATGGATCAGTAATCTATGCCTGTCTAGGAAGTCTCAGTCGTGTTGAACCTGCACAGCTGGTAGAGCTTGCTTTAGCTCTAGAAGCATCTAAAAGACCATTCATTTGGGTTGTTCGAGCAGGTCATAAGACAAACGAGATTGAAAAATGGATAGATGAAGAGGGGTTTGTAGAGAGAACCAAAGAGAGAGCTCTCTTGATCCGAGGGTGGGCTCCCCAACTGCTAGTCTTATTGCACCCTGCAATTGGAGGGTTTTTAACACATTGTGGGTGGAATTCTACGCTAGAAGGGATATCAGCTGGTGTCCCATTGATTACATGGCCTATGTTTCATGAGCAATTCCTCAATGAGAAGTTAGTTGTCCAAGTGTTGAGAATCGGAGTTAGTGTTGGTGCTCAAAAAGTAGTACAATTGGGCGATGAAGAGAAGTCTGGAGTGGAAGTAAAGAGTGAGGACCTGAGGAAGGCTATAGAGATGGTAATGGAAGAAGGGATAGAAGGAGAAGAGAGAAGAAAGAGAGCTAAAGAGCTTGGTAAGGTGGCAAATAAAGCAATAGAAGATGGAGGATCTTCCCACCTTAATATGGAACGACTAATCGAAGATATCAAGAATCAAGCCAATTGTAGGAAATTAAGCTAAGAAGATTACAATCAATCCCGTAGTTTTGCTTGTTTAACTTGAAAATAAGTTACTAAACTTTGCCTTTTCTTTTGGTAGTCCACACGTCTATGTAGAACATGTCCAGTTGCTAAGGTCAAGTCCAATGCTACAGTTTCTATATATGTGTTCTAATGCAATCAGCTCTCATAGATGTGATTAGCCTTCTATGTTATATCATTGGTTTCTTTAATGCCTATTTGACCCAAAGCAAGTCTTGAGGTGCTACGCTATAACCCAGCTATAACCCTTTACAGAAACTATAATAATGTCTGTAACATATTTTGAATGTAAACGAGTATAAATGGGTGTTAATTGTTAATACCTTTCAGTTATTTTTTAAATTGTAATCAGGTAATTCTATGAGGGAATTTGGTTGCATCACAAACGGGCAAGAGGATGATCACCAGCTAGGTGCATCTGCACATTAGAGAAGGTCCCACCTTCCACCTGGTACTTGGCTTTTTCAAGAGACTTGGTTAATACCAACGCCAATGATGTGGTACCTATTTCTTCTGAAAACTTCTTACAGAAGCTTAGCTACACAAATAGTTCTCCGCAGAGCAAATGCAAGTCATAGACCACTAGGAATGGTCGTATCCTATGCTGCAAGTACCTGCACCACTACTTGATACTGTGAAGACCAAACTAAACAATCCCGGTAAATCCCATCCAGAGCTACGGTCTGTGAGGGGTAAGATGTACGCAGAGACCTTACCTCTACCTGGGATAGAGAGGCTATTTCCGTGACCCCCCACCCCCTCGGGCGGGCTACCCGAGAACTTATCTAGCATGAGAGACCACACCATCATTCATAGGGTTAAGCTACACACCTCTTTGATCGTTGAGTTCCAACCACAGTGCATATGATCATTCTAGTCACAGAGTGTGATCAAATACCATCAAGAATGTAGAAATAAATGGCATTATATAATTTAAAATTAAAATCCTGACCCTGATGTACTGAGGCTGCTCAACTTTATTAGGGTTGGGGAAAGAAGTCTACGTACCTGATCCTTAAAAAGGTTTTTTCTTGACTTGAACTGTGATCAACTGGTCAAAGAAAAACAACTTTACCTGTGACTCCAAGGCTTAGCGCATATATTTTCAGATCAGAAAATGCAATATTAAAACCCACCCCACATCTTGATCCTTGGTCACACGGCATGTGCCCTTTAATTATGAGACTTTAAGGTATAAGAGCTTAGGTGAGAGGCAGTGGACATATGTGACTGGATTATGTGTTCTTCTTTCGTTTCTCCATGAATTTCCATAGGTGATGAAGGATGATTGTCTTGAAAGAAACTTGGTATGTAAATAAAATGCAGTAATATCCCCAGCAACATAGGGAAGAATTTGTAGGTTATTTGTAATTTTCTTTTGACGGTGTTCATGAAAATTTTGGTGCTTATGTGTTGCCTATTACCCATTCAAATCGATAACTAGAGTACGCTCTCCAAAAAAATTCAGAGATCAAGGATACTTGTAATTGTGTGTGTGGGTAGGCAAGAGCTTACTCGCTTGTCAAAAAAGGTTTCGGGAAGCTAGAGCTATAGCAAACTGGAGCTGAAACAACGGGTGCTTGTCTGATTACTGAGTTGAACTCAGGCTTACTATGGCTCTGAATTGGCAACCTGGTTAGTGTAAATGTGCGAGCCTATACAAGCATGTACAAGCCACTTGGTTTAATTCATATTCCATCAATCATGCTTTTACTAAAGAGACTAATGGTAATTTTTTAAGAAAATTCCAATTTATGCAAGTGCCGGCTGAGCCAAAATCGTGATCATACAGGACTTTATGAACCCACCAGAACTGAGTCTATATGGGATTAGCCAGGCTCGAGGTCCAATCTCATCATGAGCCAGAGTCGGAGCCTGCCAGTCTTTTCATAAATCGAGCCTAGAGTTGAGCGAGAGCAGGTTGCTCAGCTCAAATACACCTTGTGAGTATCACACTATGAAGAATTCTGTTGTTTTACACCGGTCATGCCATTTTTACTTGTACTGTTATCATGTAGTCAACTCATATAAGTGAAAACAACACTGGTTATGCGACATTGAGATATTTTGTTTCCTACCTTAAGTGCTTAGAGTCTGTGTTTCAAGCTAAAAACACACACACTGAACAGCAATAAGCCTTGTAACCCAAATCAGTTGGTATAAGCTAAATTAACAAAAACAAATTATAGACAGCCACCCTTTCATGAATCTTGGATACGCATAAGTCGTGTGTAGATAACTGAGTGAAACACCTCATCCCTTAAAAAATAAACCATGGAATCTGAAACTTTCTAGCAACATCTGTTGTCCACGATAAATGCTTATCAGAAATGACACTACTTGGTGTAGGCTTTAGATCTTCAAATACCTCTTCAAATGGTTGTTGCAGCATAGCACTCACATCAAAGAAGTTCTTGTTTAAATTGAATGTCGGGCAGATCGTCCACACTTTCACATCCCTCCGGTTATCCATACTCTACCTGGGAGTCGTAGTTTCAGATGGGAAGGCCTGATGCTACGGCATGGTCAACGGTCGTCGGTCGTGCCATACCTTTTAGGTTACAGGGCGTGATGACAATCGTCACTGCTACAGACTGTTGTGCTATGAGTTTGGCCATGTCCACCATTGGATGAGGTGACCTGGGCACATCAGAGGTATGCTAAGAAAGTGAATATTGGAAGCCATTTCAGTAACTACAGTTAAAAGCTAAGGAGTATGATCATTTATGATTGTCGTATGATTTGAGTTATGAACAACTTTATATGAACTTGAAAAATGTCTGTCTTTATCTGCTCTAACTTTTTTTGTGGGGCATGGTGTATAAGGTACAGTTTCTGGGTGCTGTGATCTACTCAAAATTTTCTATCATGTGGCCTTCTCCAAAGCTGAAATAGGCAATTCCCAACCAAGGTACATGTTTTTACTGCTTATTGCATTATTCATTTGGGTTCACTCATTGTTGCTGTGGATGATTTACATATATAATATGGGCACAAGTAGATACAAAACAGCAGGCCAGACTTCTTTTGTATTTAAATACAGTGGCACATTTAGATTATTAGATTTATTAATAAAAACTTCTTTCTGAAACGTTAAGAATGAGCCAGAAACAACTAGGAATTTTCTTTTTTATATAATAAGGTCACGAATTACAGAAACTATTTCTTTTAAAATAAATATTTTATGTTTTTATACAACATAACACTACAATGAGAAGTTTAAAGGTATGCACATGCATACCTTAAGTATCCATTAGATTTGTGTGATAGGACATTCAAGAGTGCTATTCATATGTGAGATTCAAGAAAAACGATCCCCTTAAGTAAATAGATAAATGAATGACCAGATTGGCTTACCAGCAAATATTGGGTGACTTGATGCCTCATAAAATACTAGTTCGTAGCCAACGAGTGTATCAATCCTTTAAAGCCATGTCCAATAATGAGAAAGTCTACAGTTTGGATGGGTCATGTGAAGGAGGCATAAATCTTGTTTGATTATTTGGAATTAAAGGTGATAATGAAGTAAAATTTACGTTTACCTTTCTACTTGGCATCTTGGCCGGCTATCTGTTTTTCTTTAAAAAATATTGTACACAAATGGAGTTTTCCTATTAGACAAACATTGTCATGATCAACACCATGTTGTCCAAATTTGACCAGTTCATATTCTTAGTAATATGCACTAATACGATGTTTTCAGTTTTGGAAGCCCATACATGCTTATGTAAACACTTACATCATCATCAATTAATCTAATCAAATAAAATATCATTGAAGGGTAATGAAACCCTTTATTAGAATGTAAATGCAGTTCAATAATGAAGCATAGGTTCAATCATCCTCCATACGCTGTGAAATGGCTTTAGAGGAGTTGCAGGAACACAACCAGCTTCACTTTCTTGTCATACCCTTAGCTTCTCCAGGCCACTATATCCCCACCATTGACATGGTCAAGTTACTAGCTCAACATGGCGTGAGAGTCACCATAGTTACCACCCCAGTCAATGCCCGCAGATTTGGGTCAATCCTTGATCAAGCAATCAAATCAGATCTTCCGATCCATTTTCTGGAATTACCATTTCCTTCTATGGAGTTTGGCTTGCCAGAGGGCTGTGAAAGCATAGATACTCTCCCTAGCTTGGGCTTAGCCAGGGATCTTTTTCTTGCCTACAATTCACTGCAACAAGAAGTTGAACAACATATTGAAAAGCTTAATCCTAGGCCAAGTTGCTTAGTATCCGACACTTATATCCTATGGGCAGATGATACAGCAAAAAAGTTTCAGATTCCAAGGATTATATTTGACGGAATGAATTGCTTCACACAGATGTGTAACCATGTTTTACACCTCTCGAAGATATACGAAAGTCTGGGTGAGTCGGACTTGTTTGTTTTGCCTGGCTTGCCTGATCGTATTGAACTAACAAGATCCCAATTGCCTTTTATGTTCAATCCGGGCTCCAGAGATGTGACAGATTTTCATGGAAGACTTCGGAAATCTGAATCTGAAGCATACGGAGTAGTTATAAACAGTTTTGAGGAGTTGGAACAAGGATATGCTGATGAATATAAAAAAGTCAAAGGAGATAAAGTTTGGTGCATAGGGCCATTATTGCTATGCCATAAGGATGTATCAGAGAAGGTCCAGAGAGGTAATAAGTCCTCAATTGACAAAAACGAATGCCTCAAATGGCTAGATTCTCAAGAAAACAGCTCGGTAATCTATGCATGTCTAGGAAGCGTCAGTCGTGTTGAACCTGCACAGCTAGTAGAGCTCGCTTTAGCTCTAGAAGCATCTAAAAAACCATTCATTTGGGTTGTTCGAGCAGGTCATAAGACAAATGAGATTGAGAAATGGATAGATGAAGAGGGGTTTGTAGAGAGAACCAAAGATAGAGCTCTCTTGATCCGAGGGTGGGCTCCACAACTGCTAGTCTTATTGCACCCTGCAATTGGAGCGTTCTTAACACACTGTGGTTGGAATTCTACACTAGAAGGGGTATCTGCTGGTGTCCCATTGGTAACATGGCCTCAGTTTCAGGAGCAGTTCCTCAATGAGAAGTTAATTGTCCAGGTGTTGAGAATTGGAGTTAGTGTTGGTGCTCAAAAAGTAGTACATTTGGGTGAAGAAGAGAAGTCTGGAGTGGAAGTAAAGAGTGAGGACCTGAGGAAGGCTATAGAGATGGTAATGGAAGAAGGGGAAGAGGGAGAAGAGAGAAGAAAGAGAGCTAAAGAGCTCAGTAAGATTGCAAATAAAGCAATAGAAGATGGAGGATCTTCCTACCAGAATATGAAAAGACTGATTGAAGATATCAGGAACCAAGCCAATAGTGGGAAATTAAGCTAAGAAGATTATATTTAATCACATAGATGTGAACTTGTTCTCTCTTTGATCTATGCTGTTAACCACACTAAATTGAGCGGAAAGTTTGAAGAATAAGTGTGCTTTGATGCATTGCACTCTCATAAAAGTGAGTAGCCTTCTATGTTATATCATTGGTTTCTCAAGCTAGTTTACAGAAGATGCATGTTTGTTTACAGAAGTATGTGTAATTTATATTACCAGTGATTTTAGTGAAATCATTAGTTCATTTTATGTAACTGGATTCATAAGAGAATATGGTGTTGGTAGTTAAGCTATATCACAGGCTAGGAGGTGTCGGATCAGAGAAGATAATAATAAAAGTCACCCACATCTTGATCCTTAGCCACGTGGCATGCCGCCTTTGATTTTGACCCCTAATGATGTAAGGGCTTAGGTAAGAGGCATTGGACATATGTGACTGAATTATGTGTTCTTGTTTTGTTTTTCTATGGATTCAGTAAGTGACAAAATTGACTAATTGTCTTGGAAGAAACTTGATATGAAATATAGAATGCAATAACTCACCTGAAAGATAGTTCAAAGTTTTTAGGTTATATGTAATGTTCTTGAAATAAAAGGCACTAGAGTAAGTTTAAGGTTACATGTAATCGCAAGTGGAGATAGGCAACCGTTTGCTCGCTCGTCAGAAATCTTGAGCATATTGCAAGCCATAGCTGAACCTAGGGGTGCTTGTCTGTTTACCAAGTTGAGCTCAGGCTAGCTATGGCTAAGGATTGGCAACTCGCTTAGCCTAAATGAGCTGAGCCTATACAAGCATTAGTTTAATTTATTTATCACCCAATCATGCTTTTCCTAAGAGGGTTGATTGTAACTCTTAAAGAAATCTCCAATTTTATGAAAGAACCTGCTGGGACAGACTTTGATTATATGAACCTTCATGAACCAACCACAACTGTTATTATGAGATTAGCCAAGACTCAAGCTCAAGTTAAGCAATTGGGCTTGACTTGGCTCAAATACACCTTGTGAGTGTCAAATCATGGAGTAAACCTTTCGTTCTACATTGAATTGGAATTGTACATATTCATTGTTCTAAGTTGAACTATTTTCATGTAGTCACAACGCTTAAGTGAAAACAGCACCAGGTATGCGACAATATAGTTTATATATATTTTGTGTCCTACCTTAGAAGCTTATAGTTTGAAAGACAGTTTACGGGCTCCTTGAACTGAATCGTAGCAGCAACTGAAACATCTTTTATTTGCTAATGAGAATCATGACAGAAATCTTCCTAAATAACTTAACCAGCCAGGCCCTTATTTGTGTGTAGCAAGATATCTTCGATGAACAATTTTAAATTGAGTTGAGATGATCCTCCCTCTTCTATCGCTTTTCCAGCCATCTCCCTGAAATATTTTGCTTTTTGCCTACGTTCTTCTGCTTCTCGTCCTTCATCCATTATTATCTTGACAACCTTACACACATCCTCCCTTTTTACTTGTATCTCAGCTGCATCCTCCTCCCCTAATCGCATCACTACTTGAGCTCCAACCGCCACACTAGTACCCACAACGTCTACAGCCACACGCTCGTTAAAGAACTGATCTGCATATTGAGGCCATGTGATCATTGGTACACCTGCACAGAACCCTTCTATGGTCGAGTTCCAACCACAATGTGTCAAGAAGGCTCCTACTGCAGGGTGCGATAGGATGAGAACTTGTGGAGCCCACCCACGGACCAAAATCCCTCTTCCTTTCACTCTGTCTTCGAAACTATCTTCTGCCAGCCATTTATCTATCTCTTCTGCTCTGCTTCCTCCTTTCACAACTAAAATAAACGGAAACCCCGACTCTTCTAAGCCTAGAGCGAGTTCTATAAACTGAGGAGGTGTTAGACGTGTTAGGCTCCCTAAACACGCATAGATTACACTTCCGAGATTCTGAGAATCGAGCCATTTCATGCAGACATGCTCGTTGATTGAAGCTTTGCTTCCACGCTGAGCTTTATCCAAATCATTCTTGTTGTATTGTGAAAACGGTCCAATACTCCAAACCCTGCCTTGCTTTAGTTTTTTATATTCATCGATATATCTTCCTTCCAACTCCTCGAAACTGTTTATAATGGTCCCATATGCTCCTAATTCTGCCGTTTGAATTTGATCACGAACAGGCTTCAGTTCCTTCGCTATTGCACTGTTCCCTGGATTGAATATTCCCGGCAGCTGGGATTTAGTCATAACGATGCTATCCGGCAAACCAGGCAAGATAAACGGCTCCGAATCCGCCATCTTTTCATGAATCTTGGAAACAGATAAGTTGTGCGTCGATAACTGAGTGAAACAACTCATCCCATCAAAAATAACCCATGGAGTCTGATACTTTCTAGCCACATCTGCTGTCCATGCTAAATGTTTATCCGAAATGATACAACTTGGTTTAGGCTTAAGCTCTCCAAACACTTCTTCAAGTGGTTGTTGCAGCTTAGCACTTGCCTCAAAGAAGTTCTTGAATAAACTGAACGATGGCAGATCGTCCACACTTTCACATTCCTCCGGCAATCCGGACTCCGCGGCTGGGAACCGGAGTTTCAGGAGTCGGATCGGTAATCCCGATGCTATGGCACGGTCGAGAACCGGACCGTAGCGTTGGAAGTTATGGGGCGTGACGACGATCGTCACAGTTACCAACTGTTGTGCTATGAGTTTGGCCATGTCCACCATGGGAATGAGGTGGCCTGGGGACATCAGAGGTATGATCAGGAAGTGCAGATTGGTAGCCATGTCTGTAGCTAATGTTGATAGCTATGGGAAATTGTTTGCATTTGGGTTGTGAACTTGTGACAAGTTTTATATCCACTTTGAGAACTTTCTGTGTCCTTACCTGCTCTAACTTTTCTGTGGGACATGGTGGTTTAAGATGCTTCCCCAAAGTTTACGGTGCCCTTTCCATTGAATATGTAAAACCACATCATTATTTTGGTAAGAATAGATAAAAATTAAATTAAATTATAATATAATAAATAAAATAAGAATAATATGTAGTAATGTTATTGGTGGAATAAGAGTGGAAAACATATATTTTATTTAAATGTTGGGTGTTATGATCTAATTAAGATACAAAGTTATGTTTTTCGTTCTTATGGTTTGTAAAAATTGCGACTGCTAACTCCTACCTTGAAGATTGAGGGGTGAACACTAACAACGAATTGTAAACCATAAGCATGAAAACAACAATAAATTATAAGGACGGAAAGAAGAATGAAATGTAATCAGAGGGATAAAAATCATAATTCAAAACTACAGGAAGAAAAATAACAATTTTAACATACCACAACGACTAAAAATGTAATTTACTATAAAATATTCTGTCATGTGATGTGAACTTCTTTTGAAAGCTGAAAAGGACAGTTTCCAAACAAGGTACATGTTTATGTTTTACTACACATTGCATTATTCAGTTCACTCATTATATGGCCATAAATAGATACAAAACAAGGACCCAATCCTCTTCTATGTAAGCATATTTGCATAATTTGCAGAATAATTTATGAAACTATGCCTTTCTTTTTGGTAATCTACCCATCAATATAGAATATGTATCTCGCTTTTAAGGTCCAGTACCATGTTACAGCTCTTAATAATGTGTTTTGATGCATTCAGCTCCCATAAAAGTAATTAGCCTTCTATGTTACATCACTGGTTTCTTCGAAGTCTCATGAGGTGGTGCAATATAACCCTTAAGAAATACATGCTTGTTTACAGAAGTATATCTAGCGTGTATGACTGAAATCAGTTCTATGTATTGAATGTGTTGATTGGTAGAGATTAAAAGTTCATTTAAGGTAATAATAATGTCTGCATATTTGCTTGAATGTATGTGTATAAATCGATGTTGATGCCTTGCAGTTATTTTGTTTAGTTGTAATCTGGTAATGCTACGAGGAAATCTGGGTGTGTCACAAACGAGCGAGATAATGATCGCCAGCTAGGTTCATCTGCACATTAGAGATGGTCCTTCTTTCCACTTGGTACTTGCCTAGTAACAGTTGACGTTATACGTTTTAAAATCAAAATGTGGGCCCTGTCCCCTCGGCTGTAGCCTTGCAGGTAAGGAGGTGACCATGTACTCAGTTTTTTAAAGAGGCGTTTTTCTTGACTTGAAACAGTAATCTTTTGGTCAAAAAAAGGGTAAAACTTATACTTACCTGTTGCTTCAAGGCATGGCCCATAAGTTTTAAAGAGGCTTCTTTCTTGATTCTTTTGTCACATGGCATGTGGCCCTTTGATTTTGACCCCATGATGAGGTAAGAGCTTAGGTAAGAAGCATTGGACATATCTGATCTTGTTTTGTTTCTTCATGGATTTTTCTAAGTGACAAAGTAGACTCATGCTCTTGGAAGAAATTTGGTATGAAAAATAAAATGCAAATCTTTTAGGTTGAAAATTTAGGTACTCGAGTAAATCTAAGGTTACATTTTTTTATTAGCCTTCAGAATAACTAGCAACTGCTGTAACTTAGCCAGCAAGGCCCTTATTTGTGTGTAGCATGATATCTTCAATGAACAATTTTAAATTGAGTTGAGATGATCCTCCCTCTTCTATTGCTTTTCCAGCCATCTCCTTGAAGTATTTCGCTTTTTGTCTCCGTTCTTCTCCTTCTCGTCCTTCGTCCATTATTATGTTTGCAACCTTGCACACATCCTCCCTTTTTACTTGTATCCCAGCTGTATCCTCCTCCCCTAAATGTATCACTGTTTGGGCCCCAACCGCTACACCAGTACCCACAACTTGTACAGCCACCCGTTCGTTAAAGAATTGCTCTGCAAATTGAGGCCATGTGATCATCGGTACACCTGCGCAGAACCCTTCGATGGTTGAGTTCCAACCACAGTGTGTCAAGAAGGCTCCTACAGCAGGGTGCGATAGGATGAGAACTTGTGGCGCCCACCCACGGACTAAAACTCCTCTTCCTTTCACTCTCTCTTCGAAACCGTCTTCTGCGAGCCATTTCTCGATCTCTTCTGCTCTGCCTCCTCCTCTCACCACTAAAATAAACGGAAACCCTGACTCTTCTAAGCCTAGAGCGAGTTCTATAAACTGAGGAGGTGTTAGACGTGTTAGGCTCCCTAGACACGCGTAGATTACGCTTCCCGGATGCTGAGAATCAAGCCATTTCATGAAGACATGCTCATTGATCGAGGATTTGCTTCCACGCTGAGCTTTATCCAAATCGTTCTTGTTGGACTGCGAAAACGGTCCAATACACCAAACCCTGCCTTGCTTTAGTTTTTTATATTCGTCGATATATCTTGTTTCCAACCCCTCGAAACTGTTCATAATGGTCCCATATGCTCCTAATTCTGCTGCTCTAATATGCTCACGAACGCTCTTCATTTCCTTCGCTTTTGCACTGTTCCCTGGATTGAATAGGCCCGGCAGCTGGGTTTTAGTCATCACGATGTTATCCGGCAAACCGGGCAAGATTAACGGGTCTGAATCCGACATCTTTTCATGAATCTTGGAAAGACATAAGTTGTGTGTAGCTAACTGAGTGAAACAACTCATCCCATCAAAAATAACCCATGGAGTCTGATTCTTTCTAGCCACATCTGCTGTCCATGTTAAATGCTTATCAGAAATGATACAACTTGGCTTAGGCTTAAGCTCTCGGAACACTTCTTCAAGTGGTTGTTGCAGCTTAGCACTTGCATCAAAGAAGTTCTTGGATAAATTGAAAGACGGCAGATCGTCCACACTTTCACATTCCTCCGGTAATCCGGACTCCACGGCTGGGAACCGGAGTTTTAGGATTCGGATTGGTAATCCCGACGCTATGGCACGGTCAAGAACCGAACCGTAGCGTTGGGCGTTACGGTGCGTGATGACGATCGTCACGGTCACCGACCGTTGTGCCATGAGTTTGGCCATGTCCACCATTGGAATGAGGTGGCCTGGGCACATAAGAGGTATGATTAGAAAGTGGAGATTGGAAGCCATACCTGTGGCTTAATGTTGATAGGTATGGAGAGCTTTATGCATTTTGGTTGTGAACTTGTGTTAACTTTTATATGTGGTTGAGAAACTTTTTGTGTCCTTATCTGCTATAACTTTTACGTATGCAGATCCTCTGCCGTCCCAAATTTTAATATCTGCTCTCCACCAATAAAATAAAAGTTGAATTAAATTTATAATAAATGGGATTGAAGGTGACAACAAATATAAGATTTGGGTATTAAGAGCATCTCCAACTGCATTGGTATTTTAGAAATTTTGGAACTTTACTTCAACAACTATGCTGAAATAAGAGCGGAAAATATAGCATAGTTGTCGGAAATGCTTTAACTATGCTGTATTGGTAGTTTATATTTTGAGTGTTAGTGATTTAACTAGAATGTTCTATCATGTGATGTGAACTTCTTTTAGAAAGCTGAAAGGGTAAGGATCATTACACCCCCCTCTACCCTATGAAATGACATTTTTCAAACTTTTAGACAGATTTAGCCATACATAAACTGACATTTTATTTTAAAATTACATATTTACGAACTCCTAGGTACATGTTTATGCTTTACTGCATGTTGCATCATTCATTTAGGTTCACTCATTAATATGGCCAGGCCATAGGTGGATACAAAACAATAGGCCCCAATTCGTTTGTATTTATATATATTGGCACATTTAAGTTGTGGGTTTTTATTTTTGAAGAAGTCTTTTTCTGAACCATCTTTTTATTGATGACATATATACAAGGTGTTTTTTTATAAGAGAACCGAGTATATTTCCACTTAATAAATTGATTCTTCCACATTTGGTACAACACCCTTGAAGCTAATGTACAAGTTAGTTAACCATTCAGGTTCCTTGAATGAATCAATTTATTAAGTGGAAGTATCACCTCTATTTTGTGGTAATTATGAGATCCAATTTCATCTACTCATTTCATTAATTAATGGCTTAAAGAAAAATAAAATTAATAACAAAAATTTCTCCTAAATAATTGCCTTTAAAAACAAGTAATATAATAAAATGATGGGCTAAAATTGAATCTCATAGTTACCACAAATTATCGAGTTCTCGTTTGATTCATGGCACGGTCTAGAACCGGAGTTTTAGGAGTCGCTATGGCACAATCGAGAACCGGACTGTTGGACGTTACGGGGTGTAATGATCGTCACGGTTACCGACTATTGTGCTATGAGTTTGGCCATGTCCATCATTGGAATGAGGTGGCCTGGGGGACATCAGAGGTATGATCAGAAAGTGCAGATTGGTAGCATGTCTGTAGCTAAATGTTGATAGCTATGGAAAATTATCTGCATTTGGGTTGTGAAGACAAAATCAAAAACCACCACATCCTGATCCTTTTGTTTTTGATTTTGACCCCTGATGATGTAAGAGCTTAGGTAAGAGGCACTGGACATATCTGATCTTGTTTTGTTTCTTCATGGATTTTTCTAAGGGACAAAGTAGACTATTCTCTTGGAAGAAATTTGCTATGAAAAGTAAATTGCAAAAGTTTTTAGGTTATCATGCTCTTGAAAATTTAGGTGCTAGAACTAGAGTAAATCTAAGGTTACATGTAACTAATTGTAAACCATAAGCATGAAAACAACCTTAAATTATAAGGACAAAAACAAGAATGAATTATTGAATTGTAATCATAGGGATAAAAATCATAAATAGAGGAAGAAAAATAGCAATTTTCAACATACCACAATGACTAAAGAAGTAACTACTATAAAATATTCTCTCATGTGATGTGAACCTTTTTAGAAAGCTGAAATAGGATTTTAAAGTCGTGGGCAAAGGTCGCATGAACTATATATGATTTTGTGCATTGACGAATTTTTCTTGTGTTCTTAAATAGTTAGCGTTCTCGTATAAAATCACCCAAAGTTGTTGTTGTCCAATTTTTTTCCAATGCAAAATTACTTGTGATTTTGTAAGCAAAGTTTTTCTTATCTTCTTAGATAGTTAGCGTTTTAGCTTGAACATTTTTTTTCTCCCTCTCTATGTACATCTCACCCTTCAAACTTTGCTTTTGCATGAGATATGCTAGATTGGTTCAAATAAAGATGAAAATTCATATGGTGAGAGGAGAACACAAAAATACAAAGAAACAATAGTAAAAGGTTTGGATAAATCCTGAGATAGTATGAGAGCTAGTTTCTTTTAAGTTATATTTTGATCCGACTATAACTGGGGATGAGCATTAGAAGTGGGTACCCGTCTTTGGAATCGAAATCGCTTCGAAACCATCAGTTTCAGGACAGGAACCGATGTGATTGGTTCCAGTTCCGGTTCATAAAACACAGCACCAATTAAGACCGGTTTCAGTTTCGGTTCCAATTTTCATTTTCTTGGAACCGTTACCCGCCGAAACCGGTTCCAGACTGGGTACCCGCCGGTTTTTAATAATTT
>LUCG01294069.1:0-10362 GCA_001633085.1 Carthamus tinctorius
AAAAATTAAACATTTATCGCCAAAACATACTAAAAAACACTATTAAAGAAAAAAAAATCCAAAAAAGGTAAAAGAACGAAACCTTCACAGTATTTCCGCTGTGAAGGTTTGCATTATTCATTTGTAACTTTCACAACATTTGAACTGTGAAAGTTTCGCCTTGTTTTGGATGTTTTTTTGCATCGAAAGTGATTTTTTGGTCCGCATACTCGAGTTTTATTTACCTTCACGGTATTTTTTTGTGAAGTTTCATACGTTAGGCATTGGTCTCACGCAGTCTCACGGAAACAGTTTGGTCTCACCTGATCCTAAGTTTATATATATAATCACTTGTATATTTGTACGACATTTATATATAAATGTCTTAAAAATTCAATTTTGAAAGATATATAAAATATGTACAAAACCATAAAAATAAATTAATACAAGTCACATTTTCTCAAAACACATCTCATACTCAAGAACTAAGAAAAAAGAAATATAGTATAGCGGTTGAAGATGCTTTAAACCTCTAACCTTCATGATCCAAACTGCAACCAAAAGAGTGCACCCCCAAAATGATAAACAAACTCGGTATAGCCCATTCTAAAATATAAAGATCTATTTTGAAATTTAGAAACAAAAATTAGCCGAAAATGAAAACTTTCAGTTAAAAGCAGTTGAAAAAACTACCAACCAGCCATGAAAGGAAGCACAACCAAAGCATCTTTTGAACAAAAGTTGTTCAAATTTCCAACCTTTTTCTTTCTCTACATATATGATTATACCACAACCAACCAAAAAACCAAACTTCTGTTTGATAGAAAACTAACAAAAAAAGGGTTCAACTTCCTCTTTTTCCACCCTAAAGATCAGTTATATATGTTCTGGTATAGTTGCATCTAAAGATTATTATTATATCCCGCTTTCCCGACTGACTACCTCTTCATTTTTGTACACGAAAAACCTCAGCCTGATAGAGGCGGGAATTCTTCTTCGTTCTTCAGGTGGAATGAGTTCTCTACGACCCTGAAAACACGTCTCGGCTCAGTACACAAGAAAACGAAACATTAAGGATGCGTTTGGTAAATGGGTAGTTTGGTAATTTACTATTTTATATATCTGGGACAAGTTTTTGTTATGTCATGTCTGTTGTACCAAATGCACCCTACAAGAAGTTTACATATATAGGAAACACGAAGGATGCATTTAGTATGAGTAGTCCAGTAATTTACCATGCGCTTGGAAAAGGGTTGTTTAGTAATTTACCATTCTAAATATCTGGGACAACAAGTTTTTGTTTTGTTACGCTACACCAAACGCACCCTAAAAGAAGTTTACACGTATAGAAAACACTATGGATGCATTTGGTAATGGGTAATTTAGTAATTTACCATTCTAAATACCTGGAGACAAGAAGTTTTTGTTTTGTTTTATCATGTCCATTGCACCAAACGCATTCTACAAGAAGTTTACATGTATATGAAACACTAAGGATGCATTTGGTATGGGTAGTTTAGTAATTTACCATACAGTTCGTAATGGGTAGTTCAGTAATTTACCATTGTAAATATTCCAGATAACAAGCTTTTGTTTTATTGTCATGTTTGTTGTACTAAACGTGTCCTGATATAAGTTTACATGTATAGAAAACACCACGGATGCGTTTGGTAATCGGTAGTTTAGTAATTTACCATGCATTTTCTATGGGTATTTTAGTAATTTACCATGTCTAGGACAAGAAGGTTTTGTTATGTTTTGTCATGTTCGGTGTACCAAATGCACCCTAAAAGAAGTTTACACACACACACACGCAATATGTATATATATATATATATAGGTGAATTCATACGAGAACGCTAACTATTTAAGAAAACAAGAAAAAACTTTGTCGATGTACAAAATCATATATGATTCACGTAACTTTGCCGGTGACTTTTAGTCGCGTCCAATTTTTCTTTCTTTAGTGTAAAATCACTTGTGATTTTGTACATGAGCAAAGTCTTTTTTGCTTTCTTAAATAGTTAAAAACGAGAATGCTAACTATTTATAAGAATACGAAAATAGACACATCACGTGCAAAATGACGTGATTTTACATTAATGGTCAAAAAAAGGTGTGCGGCGACTTTGGCCGCATCTTCAGGTCGCGTGAATCACATGTGAATTTGTACATGATATCAGTGTAAAAGTACATGTGATTTGAATGTTTTCTTATTCTTTTATATAGATACCGTTCTCATTTGAACCCGACACTGCGTGTGTATGTGTGTTTATTATATATGTAGACGAAAGTTCAAATGAAAACTCAAATCTAATTGTGAACTTGAGGATAGCCGAGAGCACGCCACATGGCATATTGAGACTGAATAATACAAGAATACTCAGACTGAATATTATGCATTATTCAAGGTGAATAATACAACATTATTCAGACCGAATAGGAGCCGAATAGAACATATGTCGCTCTCTCGGCTGTCCTCACATTCACAATTAGATTAAAGTTTTCATTTGAACCTACCCCTATATATGAGTGTGTGTGTGTGTGTATGTATATTGACGGGTATATATATTTGAATTACCTGCCCTGTTTTGTGTCGAATTTAGGACTTTGCACATAATCCGTACTGGATGGGGACTCTGCAAAAGATCCAAACTCAAGCTTCCTTGGTTGGTTAGCAAAACCATTGGCAGTTGACTTAACGGGGCTAGGCTCGGAGTTGGTGCGCGCTTGTCTTGGAGAGCGTTCATGTGCATGGTTAGCCACTTCCACCGCCAACTTTGGAGGTCGGTTCAGATGACCGTTAGAAACCGGTACTACACGGTTCCTTCCTCTCCCCCTTATAGCTGGTCTCTCCTTGCATGTAGTGCAACTCTGCAATAACAATGTGTTATATCATATACCCACACATACATATAGACGGAAGTTCGGCTGCAAACTCGTTTTTCATTGCGAACGTGAGGACAGGCGAGAGTGTGACACGTGTCACATTCAGTATGAATAACGAAGATATTCATGTGTTATTCATGATGAATAATACAACATTCAAGGTGAATAACATGGCACTACGGGATGAATGATATACTATTCATCATGAACATTCATCTTCGTTATTCATACTGAATGTGGACATGTGTTGCACTCTCAATTGTTCTCACATTCGCAATGAAAAAGGAGTTTTCATTTGAACCCGCCCCTACACACACACACATATGTGTGTGTGTGTAGAGAGAGAGAGATAGGGACTCAGATTCAGGGGAAAACCACAAAAATGGAAAACTGAGTAACACCCTAATAACCGTTATCTTGTACCGTATGCACATGTGCATAAAGTTAATTGAAAATGTTTCCTAGTCCCTATGCACATGTGCATACTGAACAAATTGCTTTTACGCACGTCTGCATACCGCATAACCGAATGGTTAATAGGGTGTCCACAATTTTCCATTTTTTCGTGGTTTTCCCCCGAAAACAACCCTACGTATATATCCATTTAATGTGGGTCCCACTACGATTCTTGTATTCTGTCTTTTCAGACACATGAAAAATAACCAACAAGAACCATGTATAATGTCAAACCTTGTCCAAGTTTTCTATTTCAATTTGTCCCGAAACAATAGCCCGCTTCCCAATTCTACCCTTAATTACCATAAAAGAAACTCATTACCCCCTCTATTATCAAGGGTAAAATTGTCATTTACCTAATTAAGAAGCATAACATTCACACATCCTAAAACAGTATTCCCTTTTCATAATGGACATTTATTTTAGCACAGAGACAGTATTCAACCCTCCAAGGGAAAAAACACACACACACACACACACACCGAGTTAAAAAAAGAACATACCATAACAGGAATATACGGCCCCGTCCCACGCAAAGCGGCATTCGTTGGCCCCCGATTCGTGCCGCCATTGACATACGCCGGCGGACCCCCCACCATCACACCGTTTGCATTCACATGTGAAGACGAAAAGGGTACCGACCACGAAACCACCCCACCATCCCACAACGGATTATTTCCATATGGTGATGTTGGCGGACTCGAGCACACCATCGCTGCCGACAACGCATACCCGTGGCACCCTTGGCTGTACAACAAATTCCTTATATGACTATCGTAGTCTCCGGTAAGATCCGAAAACGGGTTCAAAATCTCCGTCTCCCCAATACTATCAGTCGCATCCCGCTCTCTAACCTCAGACGACAAACTACCGTTATCGATATCATTCTTATTAATACACACACAAATCGTATCTCCGTCCACCAACTGAGACCCGCTTCTTTCCATCCACATCTCGAGGCCGGTCTTCTCGTCAACGGAATCCGACGGAGGAGCATTTTGGTCATTATACCGCCCGGAATGAGAACGACCGAGCTGACCGTTTTTTGGCGGAGAATCGACCTTATCGCCACCATTTCTCAAACCCGACGATTGAAACGTCGGAAGATTGTTTGCCTCAATCGAACCCACATCGTTCAGATAGTCATCGTAATCACCGTTAGAGAACCGTGAATACGTATCGTCTTCGTAATAGGGTTCGCTAAGAGGCGAAATGGATAATGTCCCGAACCCTTTGGATCCGTAAATTAAGGCGGTATCGGGCCCGTATTTCGGCTTATGCCTCTGTAGAGTATTTGTGAAGAACTTCTTGATCTCGTCACCGAGATTGCTACTCGGCATTTGCAGAATTCGACCAAGCTTCCGAGCCCCTAATCTTAACGCACTCCGTATCCGAAAATAATTTCCTAAAAAGGGTCAAAATGGTTTCACTTCGAGAAGAGTTGCACATTACAAAATCTTGTGAAACCAAACAAACGGAAGGGCATATTTGGAAGGAAAAAAACCACTACCAGCACCCAATGTGTGCTTCACAGAAACAAATCGAACAAAATGGATCCTGTAAATTCTTTTACTTTTATTAAAAGAATTGTTTACCTTTGTGGACGCTTCGCCCAAGATTGTTGTTTTCTTTCAAGGGATCGATAATATTGAGATGCTTTTGAGCAAAAGCTCGAAGATCCGTCTCGAGTCCCTTTGATGGGACGATGAACATGTCCATACAATTCCTCCGAAACTCCCCACTGAGCAAAACATCGGTTCCATGATTTTCCGGGATTTCCGCTGCAGAAAAAAGGAGAAAATCACAAAATAAACCCTCGAAATCCCACAAAAAAGTATTAAAGACAATTGCATACTCCCTCCATCCCAAGAAAAAAAAAAACTAAAAATGACCATTTTACCCCTAGCAATAGAGGGAATAATGAAATCTTATAGCTAAGGGTAGAACTGGAAAGTAGGCATACTCCTTCCATCCCAAGAAAAACAAACTAAAAATAACCATTTTACCCCTAATAATAGAGGGAGTAATGAATTTCTCCATCTTATAGTTAAGGCTAGAATCCGAAAGTAGGTATACTCCCTCCGTCCCAAGAAAAACAAACTAAAAAATGACAATTTTGTCCCTAATAATAGAGGGAGTTATGAATTTCTCCATCTTATAGTTAAGGGTAGAACTAGAAAGTAGGCATACTCCCTCCTTCCCAAGAAAAACAAACTAAAAATGATCATTTTACCGCTAATAATAGAGGGAGTAATGAATTTCTCCATCTTATAGTTAAGGGTAGAATAGGAAAGTAGGCATACTCCCTCCGCCCCAAGAAAAACAAACTAAAAATGACCATTTTACCCCAAATAATAGCAGGAGTAATGAATTTCTCCATCTTATAGTTAAGGGTAGAACTAGAAAGTAGGCATACTCCCTCCATCCCGAGAAAAACAAACTAAAACAGACAATTTTACCCCTAATAATAGCGGGGTAATGAATTTCCCCATCTTATAGTTAAGGGTAAAATGGGAAAGTATGCATTATCTAAAAACGGACGGAGTATTTCTTACCAGCTAAGTTAGGCAGAGAAGATTTGGATATAGGACCATCCAAACTGATGATGTAGTTATCCCAATCGAATTTGCTATAATAATCAAGAAATCTATAGAGAACCTAAAAAAACGGCGCAAAGATCGATTAGTGAACATGATCATATAAAATATCGTTGCTTGCAAAATTACGATTTTGTCAGCAAAAAACAAGAGATTCACCTGCAACGGTCCATCTAAAGATGCATGGAAAACATGGAAAATGTATAGGACCAAAGTTTCCAACGCGTAAGTAGATATCAAGCCATGATGAGCCCCAAGTACACGGCTTTCGTAGTAGCACCACGCTTTTATCAGAATAATGCTACGTTTGAATAGATGATCTTTGCCAACAAGGCGATCGACCTGCATCAAGAAAAAGGTACGAATGAAAAATAATTATGATCTTTTTTTAACAATGACGATGACCAATAAGAAAACCTACCAAATGGCACAAACCAAATGCAAACATGAATAAGTGAACCTTGTAGGGTTGCTTAAATCAAATTAAACTAAGGGCCTTTTGTCAGCTGGTTAATGGGCTTAATGGGGCTTACAGCTTATTTATTCAGCTATACATGACTGTTTGGTAGTGACTTGGGGTCCGTTTGGTAGTAGCATGATTGGCTTAATGGGACTCACAGCTTATTCGGTCAGCTATACATGATTGTTCGGTAGTGGCTTAATGATATAGAAAGTCACTTATTCAATAAGCTTTTAGTGGGGAGCTTTATCCCAATTGAAAAACACGCTCCTTCCATCTATGAAAAAACTCTCCCAAACAAAAACCTTCACAATCTATACAAACAGATTAATCAACAAAAACAACTTTATCCACACAGGACTTAATAGAAAACCAACCAAACAGCCCCTTAATGATATAGTAAGTGGCGTATTCAGTAAGGTTAATGGGGCTTACAGCTTATTTTTCCAATTTTGCCTCTCCCAATTAAAAAACACGCTCCCTCCATCTACGAAAAAACCTCCAAAATAAAAACCATCCATAACCTATACAGACAGATTAATTCATACAGAACTAAATGAAAAACCAACCAAACACCTTACAAGTGGGGGCCCAGTAAATCCCGACTAGAGGTGGGGTCTGGAGAGAGTAAGATGTAAGCAGACCTGACCTCTCCCTCAAACAGTAGAGTGGTTGTTTCCGTAAAAACCCTCGGCTTGTGAAAAGTGTGTGAAAGAGAGATACATTGAACGATGTTTTTCCAAATTTCCACATAAAGTCTAGCATCATACCTGTTCAAGAAAACAAAGCGTACAAAGTCCACCCAACTGATTAAAAGATATATCTATGACGATATCTTGGACAAGACATTTCACAAGCTTTACCTGCCACAAGAAAACATGATAACATAAGGTTTCAAGAAACGACAACGTTCAGAAGCTTCACGTTAAGAAAACCCATTTAGGATATCATAGTCTTTCACAAGAATAAACCCGAAATGGTCAAATAATTTTCACAGAATAATAATTTTCACAAAGAACAGTAGAATTACGAGGATAACCTCAGCATCAATGAATTGGGTATCCTTCACTTCAAATTCACCAGTTTTATTCTTCTCTTCTTCCTGAAGAACACGAAGAACTTCACGAGGCAAAATCTCATCCACATTAGGAGTGCTGAGGACCGTTAGATCAATGTCTCCATCAGGGAGATAGGTCTTGAGTGGCACTGAACCATACGGGAATACCTACAACAAAGGTTAGACCAAAGGTGTTTTCAGTAAAATCCCTTCATGTGTTTTAACATTTTATCAAATGATAAGGCATAAAAGAAAGCTAAGGGGATGTTTGTTTTAAAAAAAATACCTCTTAACTCTGAAAATTAGGAGGTTTGCAGACTTAAGACCATTTGCTTTATTTTTAAGGAAGTGTTTGAAAACCTTTTATCGTCCTCTGAAATTTTAAGAGGTGCACCACCCGCCTCTTATTTTTTAGACGTGAATTTAGACTTCAGACCTCTTAAAAAACAAAGGACGCCTTAGGCTAGTAATATAACTCGTAAATAACATATAATTCCACTAGTTCCACTAGTTGCAATTGAAAAGAAAATCGATCTCATTGAAGCATTGCTTGAAATCATAGACATTTTATTTGAGTGGAAAAGAATACGATATTGAGAGCAAAATATGCACACTCGATATAATCATATACTCATTCATCATGGATACCGCCAAATGGAAACTTGGGTCTCAACCTTTTAACTGAAGTTTCCAATTCCAATATAAAATAACTCATTTTCTTCAATCATAAGAAGATATATCTTATATGCGATGATAACATCAAAGCTATAAGCAAAATTCCCATATTGCATACCCTGATATTCTTCGGCATGTTATCATATCAATTGTCAACTTCTATCCCGTTAGCAGCTTAATAGGCCTCACAGCTTATTCCGTAAGTTATATATCACTGTTCGTAATGGCTTAATGATGTAGAGAGTGGTTTGTTCATTAACCTTTTAGAAGGGAGCTTTATGCAAAAAGCCAAGTTTTTTCCCCAAACCTACCCCTCAATTAAAAAACAACGCTCAGCTTCAATCTATGAAAAATCCCTGTCAAACAAAAACCCTTCCAATCCATACAGACAGATTGTATCCGTATAATACTTAGGGCCTGCTTGTTAGCAGCTTAATGAACTTAATGCGACTCATGGCTCATTCTGTCAGCTATACATGACCGTTTGATAGTGGCTTAATGCTATAGGAAGTGGCTTATTCGGTAAGCTTTTAAGGGGAAGCTTTATGCAGAAAGCCAAGTTTTTCCAAACCTGTTACTTCCAGTTAAAAAACACGTTTTTCCATCTATGAAAAAGCTCCCACCAACAAAATCCTTCTCGGTCTATCCAGACAGATTAATCCACACAGACAGTTGTATCCATACAATACTTAACAACTTGTGGAAAGATCTAAGAATGCAACATGAAATCAACACTCATACTTCCAAGTTCCAAGAATAAGAACCACCATTGCAGATTTAAACTTCCGGAACATTCCACTATACACAAAATGCTAAAAAGATCCCAAATGTAACCAAAAGAAATCGATACAATTCAAAACAATACAAATACATTTCCGGCGTTTAAGTGTTCATTTCCAAAGCAATCATTTCTAACTACACATTTCTTCTCAATTTAAATTATTGTTTTCTTACAACAAGATTCAAAATATTTTAATCCCTACATAATCACTTTCAAGTTTCAACCATAAAAATCAAAAGCCCATTGGTTTAAAGACTAAAAAGAACAGATTACAAAGCAACATGAATCACTCAAAGAAGCAGACAAAAATCTCAATAAATTAATACATAAACAACAAACCCAAAACAGATTAAAAGAATCATAAACGGGTATAAAACCCAAACCCAAACCCAAACCCGAACCCGAATCATGAACAGGGTTTATAGTTTATACCTTTACACATGCAGAAACAAAAAAAAAACAAGAAATTAAAAACTGAAATTGGGTTATTTAAAAAAAAAAATCAAACCTCTAATCGAAGATTGCATCTGATTAGCATCTGCACGTGTTCAATCACATCTTTCCTCTTCTCATCAGAATCCAAAGTCGGGTGTATGCAATTCAGCACGTCTCGGACCGGGTCTTCCGCTACGACCCACGTCTCGACCCGAATCGAATTCGGATCCGGGTTACACAGCGCAAAAGACGGCAGAAACGGGCGATCCTCATCCATAGCAAGATCGCCCATATATTTATTTATATATATATGGTAACGCCAAAAAAAAAAACCCTTCAAAATTCCCAAAAATCGCACAGAAAAAGGGGGTTTTCGAATGCGATGCAGAAACGATTCGGGTGTTGATTCCGAAGCGAAATTGAGGGAAAACCCAAGCAAAATTGGGGGAAATTTTAAAAGGGTTTATGGGTAAAACACAGAGAATTGTGTGTGTGTTTGTGTTTATCCGTAGAGCCCAAATCAAGAAGGGTCGGTTTTCTTTCTTCTTCTGACATGAAATTACAGATGGTGTGAAGATGGGTTTAATCGATCGTGTCTCTATATGTATGGATTTATGTATATATGTATCGATTTTTCTGAAAAGGGAGGGGAGCAAGAGACGCGACGCGATGGAAGCGAGGGGCTGATTTTGGACAATTAGCAAACAGCATATGTGTGTGTGTGTGTGTGTGTTTTTCATCTTATTAAATAAGCCAGAACAACTGAATTGTAAAAGTTGTCCCTTTGAGTATTGGTTATTTGCAACTTTTGTCTTCTTCTTTCTATACTTTACACTCATAGTCTTTAAAAGACCATCCACAGTGATGACGGTGTTTGACAGTGGTATCAGCTGTCACATCAGCTTTCCACTATCTTACCAAAACCTTATCTTACCAAAATCTTATCAATCCTTACCAATTCAACCATACTCATACCAATCTAAATAATTAATTAAAAAAATAAAAGAAAAAGAAAAGAAGAGAGAGAAAGGAG
>LUCG01294116.1:0-10882 GCA_001633085.1 Carthamus tinctorius
TTTTTAAAACTGAAAATGTATTTGTTGAACTGTTGATTTAAATGTTTACAGTATTTGAAAATTGTTTCTTGTACTATATGTTATAAGCATGCTTATATTGAATCGTTATGTGATAAATTGGGTGTGTTGCATGTGCACATTATGTACCAGGGGACAATACATCCCTTGGGAGTGAGTGTGTGGTATGGACATTGTCTAACCCTCGTTTTCAAAATTCTCTTAAAACATTTCCAGGGGACGCTCAAGGAGCGATTAATGGAAAAGGAAAGGAAAAGGTGCGTAGTTAGCGTAGCGGCCTTCTTGTCGATAGGTGGTCACATTAGTTTTAGATATATCTCAGTTGTGGAGGGATTGTTCCACTAACAATATTTGACTTGTTTCTTTACGATGTACTAGACCTTCGGGTTAAATTTTGATGTTAGTATTATTTTTCCGTTGCATTAGATCACTGGGATTGCTATTATTATGTTGTGGGATTTTGGGTCGTTACACTCGAATGGCTCGGCTCGACTCAACTCGAAAAATTTAATCGAGTTTTCGAACGAGTCGAGTTGAACATTGATGTTATAAAGTTCGGCTCGTTAATTTAAACAAGCTCGATTTTGTGTTCGAGATTGACTCGAGCTCGAGTATCATTAAGTTCAAGCTCGAGATAAACGAGCTCGAGCTCGAGTAGCTCGTTAAAAGCTCGACTCGCTTAAACCCCATCCCTCCTATGCAACAACAATTGAACAAAGATATCAAAATCGACATGTTGGCTAACAAAATTAGAGATTTTTGTTTCTATAATTTCTTATTCATGAAAACCTTTTCTACCCCTTGGGATTGAGAAAAAGATCCAACGTCTTACCCAAAGGCGGACCTGTAATTGCTGTAAGTATTGACACAATTTGACTAAAAAGTATCAAAAGAAAAATTTCGCAATATTTATATAGATGTTTTGGTTGGTTTCTTGTCCCTATAAGAGACCCATGTTTGATAGATGGAGTACCATCTACATATACTTTTAGAAACATGAGAGGTATCTAAAAAACAACAAAGTTCTATTAAAAAACAACAAAGCTCTATTAAAAAACAACAAATTTGACAATGGCATGACTTAAACCCGCACCTTTTGTACAAAGATAGGAGCATTTACCAACTCAACAATTAGAGTATTATGCTAACATTTCAATTTTTTTGAAACTATATAATGGCACCTGGCAAAACAATATAGGCACTCTTCAAAAGCATACTATTTTTCCCTCACGAGGGATCCACTAATTTTTAAGTGGTGATACCATTTAACTATAAGAGATGAAACTATGGATATTTAATTCAGTGTATTTTGTTAATTCCTTGCTTTTTGTATGTAAGGTTGATACGATGCAAGACCGTCATGTTTAGCTTCGAAGGCCAAGTCTAATAATCCAAGCTTTAATGTTCCAGACCAACCCTCCAACAAAACCAGGTTTGTTTGACCATTACCAAGACTAAGGAGCCGTTTATTTAAATACTTACCCGATAAGCACTTACCGGTAAAATTGAACACTGTCATCTACCATAACAGATAATATTTTAGTCTCTCAAAACGGTATATATGCAACAATTTACCCAGTAAGCGCTTACCGGGTAAAATTCGTCAATCACTTAATTGCACTTACCGGGTATGACTTGGTTCACGCCATCGCTCTTACCGGGTATGAGTTTTTGTCATGTTAATTCCGTAAGGTAAGTTCACCCGGTAAATGCTTACACGAGTAAGCTCCAGCTGCTAGAATTAGTTCTATTAGAACTCTTATAGCAATTTCTGCCCTGAAAGGTCTGCACATCAAATTTCAAATGAATGTGGAAACAATCTTTCTAAATGGCTATCTTAACAAAGAGGTTTATATGGAGCTACCCGAAGGGTTTGTGGTACCCGGACAAGAGAACAAAGTGTGTGTCACACCCCACTAAAGCGGAAACATGAGGCGTCACAACGCAAAGTAGCATGGCACAAAGCATAAGATAATAACACCATAGCATATCAAAATCAAACTAAAACATGAAATTCATACATCACTAGTTTGTCTTTCTAAATAGAATACATTCGAAATTTGAAAATAAAATGGAAAGGAATTTCGATTTTGACATGCAAAATGATGAGACACACGTGCACCGTAATCCTCTTACTTCGGTTCGCCTAAAAAGAATGAGAGTTTTAAAGGTCAACTATCGTCATATTTGGTGAGTTCACGGGTTTTAAACAATATAATAAACCATTACCGGTGAAAATAAAAGCGAAAAGACGCATCTTTCACAAAATACACGGATTTATCAAAAATCCACAATCACAACAAAGCTTATGGTATTTGTTACGCAATACTTAAACAATAGAGGAATGAGCCACTACTAAAGCCTAGGACGTTCCAGCCTTGTAAAGTCATGTCTTATCGCGAACATGACAACAACAAACAAAACAAACATAGGTAATTATGCATTCACGTTACATGTTTTCCTTATGTGAGTGGGATGTCACCCTCTAGCGCTATCCATAATACCACGACTCAACCTGTAAGTTAAATCAGTAGTGTACAAGTTACGAGGACTTTTAATGCGATAATAAAAACCCATTCAAATCCATGTTAAGCATGCATACCATAGCCACAAAAATTGTTCCACAGAACGTCGTTCTAACGAACAAACGTTCCAAAAATAAGTTGTTCAACCGGTAATATTACGAAAATCTTAATCATGTTTTTCACCCCAAAAAGTTAAAAGAGTAAAAAGGTGCCGTGATAAACTCACCGTAGACGTACGATTCACAAGTTCGAGAGTTCCCGAAATGGCAAGGTCACACCGATTCCGATCATATTAAATTAAAGGGTTACTAGTGAGTTCCTTAAGTTAGTTTAAGTGTTGGAAAATGCTCATTAGAATTTTAAACGCAAAGATAAAAGATCGAGCTTATCGGTAACTTTAAGCGATCGAAAGAATTGTTGAAGAGGTGTTGTTATGACGATTATGCATGCAAATTTATTTAGATGATCATCATGTATACAAGGGATGGCTGACTTCAATATTTAAATGGGGTCTTTTTAAGAGCAGAAAAGAATGATAAAATTTGAAGTTAAAGTATCATAGACAAAAAGAATATTTTGGCTGCACATGCAAATCCTGACAGGATTTTGGGTCTGACTTTAGACTCATTTTTGGCAAACTTACTCTATTCCAAATGCTACGAAATTTTATCCCATTTTAGCTTACTGAGTTACAAAAACTTCGACATAAGATTCATAATTTTTAGAGGTGTTTAAGTCCCTCAAATGATCTGATCTTTTAAGTCTCGACATAAGGTCGAGCTGTTGGCGCAACATTTTTGTACAAAGTGTTTGAATGTCCAATTCTACGAACTTTTAAATGCGGTAAGTGGGTTTTGAAAGCTAACTCAATGAAAGTCATTTAAAAAAAAGGGTCACCTCATTTGGATGAGATATGAGGGAGATATGACTTTCTAAAGTCATGTCATGTATTCAGTCAGGATGCATGGCCGAAAATTGCTTTTACTTTTGAGTCATAAAGTTACTTTTACAGTCTTTTTAGATTTTTGTCACCATTATGTTTGGATTTTGGCTTCGTTAGGTTCTTACTGAAGTAAAAGAATAAAAACAAAACTTTTAGATGATCTTAGATTGCATGCATGATCATCACTTCAATAATACACATGAAATGATAATTTTGCCATATCAAACCTCTTCTTGGTTCATTAAAAGATCCAAGCTTAGACTTGATTTTTAGGCACATGCAATGGGTTATTAGAATCCACATGCATGTAAATTAAACAAAATCATGGGGGTAATCCACACCATGAATAAAAAAATATATGATAAAATGAAGCAATGTGGGTGTCTCTAACCACAACATGAAGATGGAAGAATTCTAGAGAGAAGGAGGAGGATTTTTGAGAGAAAGTAGTTTAGAGAGAGAGAGAGAGAGTAGTTGTGAGAAATGAGAGAAATGAAAGGGGTAGAGTGATATTTAAGTTTTAAAACAGAAGAGGTGAGTATGTGTGTGTTGTGAGTGGACGGTTCAAGAGAGGGAGAGAGGGTGTGTTTAGTGAAGTGAGGTGTAGTGTGTGTAAGTAAGTTTAAAATGTATTGGTGTATTTTTAAAAGTGTCTTTTTGCTTTATTTAAATGAGGTTTTCTAGAAGGCTTTTAATATATAAATAATGGCTGAGATTTTAATCAGATTGGGTAAGTTTTTATAAAATATAATGGTATTGGTGAAATTAAGTTGGTAAATTCGGAAACCGTTACCGAAAACGAACATTTTTGCACTTTTTGCGTAACAAATCACAGTTTTTGAATTTTCTTAAAAGAACTCACATAAATTTGATATTTTTACGATTTTTTTTATCATTTTATGACCTATCTTGCCAAAAATAGTAGGTGGAGTCGGGACCTGCCAAAAAACGGTAAGTCAGTTTCATGCGTAAAAATGGAAAGTCAACTTAAAAATGCCAAAAGCGGCATATTGGGCCAATATTCACCAAAATTAACTAGTTCGCATAAACTCTTATCATAATAGCTGTCACACCCCGCTAAAGCGGAAACACGAGATGTAACAGCTAAGCGTTTCATAGCACTAGGTAATAGACAACACCAACCATGATGATTACAGATTACAAGTTCGAAATTGCAAATCATAATTAAACCGTTCCCACTGAAAGACAGTGATAGTATAATTAACAAAAGTAGATTTTAAAAGTATTGAAGTTGATGTCGTCACACAAATGCATTTTATGCACCACCACTTAATTATTGGCTCCTGAAAAGCATGATAAAAGAAAAGAGTCAACTACAAAGAGTTGGTGAGTTCACAGTTTTTCATATGCACCAAAGAAACTTTTATGCAGAAATCAGTATTGTGAAACGTTCATTCACACCATGTTTAAGTACCGAATATTTAGGTAATTGCACAAGGTAACTTTTATGCAGAAATCATTATTGTGAGACGTTCGCTCACATCACATTCAAGTAACAGGAAGTTTGAGTATTTGCACAAGGTCAATGTATTCTTTGATATCTTAGCATTGAGCCACTACTAAACTTTTCGACATCTACGCCCCTTAATTTCACGAACTACCTTAGCGATGGTGTTTAAACCATACGTGTAGTACTCTTGTTATTGGCAAAGTGCACCTCCATCTTGTCAGTTAAAGGTGGGGTTGTCAGTCTAAATAGCGTTATCCTAATTGAGACTTTTCATTTTTAACTCAAGCACATCAGCTAGTTTACATACCTTAGTGCATCAATAACTTAAATTTCACAGTTCAACATTTCATAGCATATTTAATTCAAGTTTTGCAATTCAAGTCATGCTTTTCCCTTAAAATCGTAATAAAATTGTAAAAAGGGGCCGTGAATACTCGCTTGATTGATAATAGTCACGAAAGTTGACGTGTTGCCGCTACTTGTTCGGCTCTAGGTCCTTCCTATGAGAGTGAAACATATTATAAGTTTTTTGGGTCTAACTTGTTCGGCTCTAGCTACTGTTACATTTTATAAAATGCCTTGATTTAGTCTATAAGTTAAAATGAAAGAACATGCAAGTTATTTTATTTTTAAAGTTTTCAAAACCATAAATTTTTGAACTATTAATTTCTTTAACAAGGAAAAATCTGTTGGTAGAAAGTTTTGGGTTCACAGAAGGTCATTTTAATGCACTCTCCAAATTGATTATTTTATCCATTTTTTTACATATCTTAGAATACTGGGTTAGGGATCTTTTAGCAAAATTGCACGAATTTTTGAGGCGGTTAAGGTATGTAATCATTGCTAATAATTTAATATGTCACACCTCCCAAGACAGACTGCACCTTTCTAATGCAAATGCCTTTTTGTTTTGTTTTGTTTGTTTTTNGATTCCAATTAGGTTTTGAAGCTAACACATAGAGTTATCTTCAAGAAAAATAATCACCATTTTTGGATGAGTTTTGAGAGAGTTATGGCAGATTGAAGATGCATGCACAAATCTGCGAGATTTAGACAGATTGAACACTTAACTTATTTTAAATGGTCAAGACCTCAAACCTTCATATTTTTTAGTGAAACCAAATGCATTTGAAAGATAACTCATTAAACTAAAGTCCAGAAGAAAAATCATTAGTTTTTGTGAAATTTTCAAAGAGTTATGAGAGTTTCAAGGAGAAGTTTTATTCTAACAGATTGACTTTAGCACACAAATCTTATTATAAGGGGTTGAGGGGTCAAAACTCCATATTTTTCTTTGAAACCACTTAGGTTTGAACCTAACTCAAGGAATGAATTTCTAGAAAAAATAACGACATTTGGGCTAGTATGATGCAAGATATAGCTGTCTAAAGTACATGCAATAAATCTGCCAAAAATCAAAATACAAATTTCTTTAGAAAATGAAGGTATTTTAGCTCCATCTTGCAAAAATGATGGTTTCTTTGCCTAAGAAACTATCCTACCATCATTTGATCAAGGTTTTTACAAAAGAACACTAAAACTCTTTACTAATATGTGTGCAAAAACTTGAAATTTCCAGATTTATTACTTAAGAAAAACCACATGCATGATGATATTTCTTGGTTTTCGTGAGTTCTGGATGTATGGTTCATGGATTTCCACCATTATATGGACATTTAACATGTCTTTGGTGTACAATCTATCCTTAGAACTTTATGGAAGTATGATTTTATTTGAATGCACAAAAGGGTAGCAAGAAGATGAGAAAAAGGCACCAAAAGTGCACAAAATAGAACAAGATTGCAAGAGATGAATCTTTACCTTTTATTGTGGGATTGTGAAGCTTCCAACATCTTCAAACCCAGTCTTTTGGGACTATTTTGGGGTTGGAAATCGACAGAAATGAGGGAGAAGAGGGATGAGAGAATGATGATTTTCGAAGGTTTAGAAGAGAGAAAGAGTTGAGGAGAAGAAAAAGTATCTTAAAAATGGACGAAACGAAGAAATGAAGAGGTTTAAAAGGGTAAAGGAGAGGGGCTGGCCACTTAGGCCCTTTCTCTTAAATTTTCAATTTTTTTATTAAAAGCCCATTTTTGAAAATGTGATTTTGCTTTTATTAAGTTTGATATAAGTATGAGACAAAGGCCTTAAACACACTCTTATACTTTGATTAATTCATTTGAAGTAAAAAAATTATTTTTAGAAAATGAAAACTTTATATTTTACATAAATTAAGTGTTAGTTGCGCGTTTGCATTTTATAAGATGATTCAGTCCGTTACGAGCCGTAACAGGGTTTTCTAAGCAACTACCTGAATTCCTAGCAATTATGCTTTAACCATCTTAACTAGGTTCTAATAAGGTATTTTCTAATGCTAAGACATGTATGATACTAATCAGTTGCTAACCTGAAGGTTTTGGTCTGCCGGATGTCATAATAGCAGTACAGAACCCTGCTCTACTATAAAAAGACAGTCAAAATCGATAGTAACTTGCGGTGAAATTTTGAGGGTTGTCACAGTCTCCCCCGGTTAAAAGAATTTCGTCCCGAAATTCATTCATTAGCATATGATCCACCAATCACGTAAAGAGATGAGTTCATTAGCATATGATCCACCAATCACGTAAAGAGATGAGGATATTTTTGCTTCATGAAATCCTCACATTCCCAAGTGTATTCTGGCCCACGCCTGGATTTCCAGTGGACCTTGACGATAGGGATGTTACTCCTTTTGAGTTGCTTAACTTCCCTATCGAGGATTTCTTCCGGTTCTTCCACAAAGCGAAGAGTTTTGTCTACTTGAATCTCTTCTAATGGGATAATTAGGGATTCATCTGATAAATGCTTTTTCAAATTCGATACATGAAATGTGTCAAGAATCTCACTAATCTCTATGGGTAATTTGAGCTTATACGCGACTGGATGGATTCTTTCAATGATATCAAATGGTCCAACATACCTAGGGCTCAAATTGCCTCTTTTACCAAAATGCACTAGACCTTTCCAGGGGGATACTTTTAAGAGTACTTTGTCTCCCACTTGAAATTCCAATGGTTTCCTACGGTTATCCGCATAACTTTTCTGACGATCCCTAGCAGCCTTGAGTCTGTCTCTACTGATAACAATCTTGTCGGTTGTCTCTTGGATCACATCGGGTCCTGTCAATTGACTAACTCCGATTTCCACCCAACTAAGCGGCGATCGACATTTCCGACCATATAAGGCTTCATAGGGGGTACACTATATGCTAAAGTGTTAACTGTTATTGTAGGAAAACTCTACCAAGGGCAAATGGCTATCCTAGTTTCCTCCAAAATCCAAAACACATACACGCAACATATCTTCCAAAGTTTGGATGGTCCTTTCGCTTTAACCATTAGTATGCGGGTGATACGTCGTACTCTAATCTAAACGAGACCCTAAATCTTTCTGCAACGATTGCCAAAATCGCGACGTAAAACGACTATCTCTATCAGAGATGATGGAGATGGGTACTCCATAACGAGAAACTATCTCATTGATGTATATTAACGCGAGTTTCTCCTTCTTGTAGTTCTCTCGAATAGGAAGAAAATGCGCCGATTTGGTTAATCGATCTACTATTACCCAAATTGAATCATGCCCTTTGGCAGTTTTGGGTAACTTAGCGACCAAATCCATGGAAATCTGCTCCCATTTCCATTGCGCAATTTCTGATTGTTGCAGTAAACCTGATGGTTTTCTGATACTCAACTTTGACTTTTGAGCAAGTCAAACATTTTGCAACATACAATGCCACATCTCTCTTCATTCCTGGCCACCAATAATACTCCTTCAGGTCCTTATACATCTTATCTGCTCCTTGATGAATGGAATACCGTGACTTATGTGCCTCACATAAAATTAGCTTCCACAGGTCGCTAATCTTCAGGATCCAAACTCTTCCCTTAAAGTACCACACACCATAGGACTTAATGTCAAACCTTCCTTCTAGGTTATGAAGAGTTTCATCCTTTATCTTTTCCTCCTTTAATGCTTCTTTTTGAGCTTCTCGTATGCGGACTTTCAAACTAGTTTGCACAACATTTCTCATGCTCGCACTCGTAATGGTTTTACTCTTTCCGTACGACTCAACGTATCAGCCACTGCATTGGCCTTGCCTGGGTGATATCTCATCTCCACAATCATAATCACTGGGTAATTCTACCCACATTCGCTGCCTCATATTGAGCATTTTCTAGTCAAGGATGTGTTGAAGGCTTTTGTGGTCTGTATACACCGTGAACTTTGTACCATATAGGTAATGTCTCCAAATCTTAAGTGCAAAGACCATTACCTATATAGCTTAAGGAACCGTTCCTGAACCAATGCGATTGGTTCGGGTTCCGTTTTTTTTAGAATCGTTAACTGTTGGGTACTCGTCAGGACCGGTCCTGTAATTTTTTTAATACAAATTGTTTTATTTACTTATAAGAAATTGTTACCATCAACTAATTCTAATTACGTGAAGTGTTTTGGAAACATCGTTTGTGGTATTATTTAACTTTTATGCATCATTTGTAGTATTTATTTCTTTTCTAAGCACCATTTGTAATATTTATTTGTTTTGGAAGCATTGTTTATAATATTTATTAGCTTTTAGTTTTTATCGAATTTGTTTTTATGTTTGTAGTATTTATTTATTTACGTCGGGACTTTCGTAATAGGTTAATGTTTACTTTTTCATAGTATGAACGTTAAAAATAAAGAGCGGGTATCGGAATTGGAACTGGTGGTTCCAGGACCGGTTCCCAAACACTAAAAACCGATGTAACCGGTTCAGTTCCTTCATTTCATAAACCGCCGGTTCCGGTTCCAGGACCACAGTTCCAAGAATTTTAGCCCGGTATCCATTTTTGCTCACCCCTAGCTAGTTAATTTTTTGGTTTGTTAATTAAATTAACCAGAATTTTAAGTGTAGAAATTACTGGAGTTATCTTCTTGCAGTCCTGTTGTTTTATTTCCTTAATTTCGAAAAAATTGAGGTAAAACATTCAAATGAAAAGGCAATGAAAGATCGATAAAGTGAAATGCAATAGCCCAACATTACTTTGGGAAAGACGATGAATCTAAATTAAAGAACTGCTAAAGGTTGTTTGATTCAAGGTAGCAAGAGAGTCCTTAAGGTTCAAGGGCTATAATTAAATTCTTTATATTGAGTTTATATATATGAAGTAAAAAATATTTAAGCGTCCAACTAAAATATTTAATTAAACTTAAGTTTAATTATATGCTCAAATAATAAAATATTAGTATATATAAAGATGTAGTAATAAGTTTATTAGAACATTTTTGGGTGTCGTTAAAGTTTAGAACATTTTTATAAAAAATGTTGTGTTTATAGAACACTGTTTTAATAATTGTCTTATAAAAACAAATGTCCTATAAACAGATGTATATGTTAATAGGACATTTCTCGAAAAGTGTCGTATAAAATTATTAGTTATACGATACTTTGTTTTGAAAGTATCCTAAAAAACTTGTTAAGACGTCCAAAAATATCGTATAAACTTTTTACATCATCTTTAGATATAATGTTTTATTGTTTGGTCTTATACACTTACGTGTTATAGAGTTGGTCTTTGTAGAGGCTATTTCTTGTAGTGTGCAACACTTTAGCAATTCTCGGGGAACTATAAATCCAATTTTGTTGTAGTGTTTTCAAAAAGTTGTCTTCAACATGTTAAATCGTAAAGTGGATTGTAACGATTTCATTGTCAACCTTAGATTGATCAAAAGAAATTGCTGGCTATAAACATATACACTTGTTACCTTAATATAGAAGGTAATATTTAACACATTAATTAGCAATTATATATAGAGATACTCGGATTCAAATCAGAACAGTACATATTTGAAAGATTACAAGAATCAATAGAATTACATATGACTTTTTATTAACGGGTG
>LUCG01294147.1:0-15814 GCA_001633085.1 Carthamus tinctorius
AAATAGGTGTGGAAGCATTTTAAGGAAGGGACAGTGGAGGAGGTTTTTGATCCAAACATGATGTTGAGTGATGATAATGTGAAGAAGGAAGTAGAAAAGGTGGTACAAATAGGACTTCTTTGCACTCAAGAAGTTCCATCACTTAGACCAACAATGTCTATGGCTCTGCAAATGTTATCCAAGAACATTCAACCCCTTCCTTTACCTTCAAATCCTGCATTTTTACCCAAAAGCAACCAACAACCGAATGAGTTTGGTTCAGATCAAGCTTTCAGGCTCCGGACAACCAATCCAACCTCGGTCCCTACAGTTTCCCTCACTTCTCTTGGTCCAAGGTAGCTATTTTATAAATCAACATGTTATATATAAAGCAGCTCCAAACTATTCCCTCCTCCGTGTGTTTCGGGCATCAAAGGGTACAAGTTCTATGATATCAATTCTTATCGAATCATCGGTTCATTTTATGTAATTGGATTCATAAGAGACTCTGTAAGCTAACTAAAACCCAGGATCAATGAAGTGTCAATCTCATCATCAGAAAATGTTGATTCTATTTAGGATCTCAAAACTTCTACAATTTTATCATCATTGTAATTTGTATCCTCTAACTCTGACAAGATACAGCTCCTAACAAGTTGGCAAAACACAACAATAACTTAAGGTCTCCCTATCTCTCAACCTTCCAAAGAAAGAAACCCGAAACTTGCTACCATTTTTATACAAAATTTCAGCTTTTCCAAGATCCTCTTCCAACCTTGAGTAGAGATGCATATAACAACTCATTCCAAGCATCTGGTACACCAGGCAAACACCAATGGCTGCAATCTTGTGATTGTTCTGCACCAATTTGTTGCTTTAGGGTCATGGACTTGTACATCTTTCTGTATACCGATGGGTGACCGTCTTTCCTGTAATCCGTAAGCCTGCTAATGTTGAGATATATCACGGGAGTCTTCATTGCTCGCATCACATTGTCAAAAGCTCGCATCTTTGATGGGTATTTGCTTAGCTGACTTGTATTGAAGATGGGTTCAGTTTCTTTGTGACACTGCCCACCCGAATTCCACTGCCCTCCCCTGCAATTAATCACATCCTTCCCACTTTGTGATCTAAAGAAACAACACAACAAATATTCGACCTTTTTGGGCCCGAATGAAAAGTTCAAGGCACCAAAACCTTCAAAAAGTAAATATATGTTAAGCTGTACCTTAAATTTTAGCATTGGATGAAAAAGCATCATGTGAAACAATATCTTAAGGTAAAAGTTTTCACAGTTCTCACAATATATGGGGTTCTCATTTGATTATTTCTCGTCTTTTCTATATGGGGTTTGTATAACTCAATTACCATACCTAAAATGAGTGACTGAATAGCCTCTAAAGATGACTTGAGTTTTCTGGCTATCGATGTTTTTATCTACCCATCGGGCCCATGTAGAAAGAGCCCTGGTGTATGCATCGAGAGCTTTGAGTCTAGGGTAAACATGGTTGCCTTCCTGGTAATAATCTTCCCTGTTAACATGAGGAAAAAAAAAGCAATTAGTTCCACAAGTCCCTTTTACCCAAAATAAATATCCACAATGAAAAAGAAATTGTTCCGAAAATGTGTAATTGTTACACCTTTTTAATTAACTAAATGACAAGTTCACCCTTAATGACAGAGGAGGAAATGAATTTCACCATCTCATAATTAACGAAAGATTGAAAAATATGCATTTACTTAATTTGAAAGTGGACATTTATTTTGGGATAAATTAAAATAGAAATGTGGATGCGTATTTTGGGAGGGAGGGAGTGTAATGTTGGGACATTAGTCTCACCCTCGGGAAGTTTTCTCGTGTGTCCACCAATGACCCGTGTTGAAGATTAAAACATCGGCATCTCGATACATTGAAGTCGTCCGGTCCATCAAATCCAATCTTAAAGTTTCAAAAGTACCATTTTTACCTTTGAAGGATGATTCTCTGACTAGAAATGGAGACCACACAAAATCGATCGTACAGTTATAGTCCTACACAGATAAGCAAGGCTCGACTCATTACGCAAATTCCAAAAGTAGTTTGACTTTTGAGGTCAAAAGAACAAAGTTTCAACTTCCAAATAGGTATAGCCTTTTTAACAATTCTAGGAAAAATTTGAGAACCCATTAAGATTAGAATCAAAACAATCGATAGAAAAAAGTGGAGCTAAAATCGATAACAAACATATACCAAATTTGAAGTTAAATACTAGTAGAATTGACCCCAAAAGTCAAAATTGTGGAGTATTACACAAGGGTGTTTAAAGTTTGCCTCGAATCGGAAGGCGTAAATTCCTTTTTTCTTGAATTCCTTCTTTCCTGATATCTCATAAACCCTTTTCTTGTTCTTGATAGAATGTTGTAGTATGCAAACAAGTGATTCCCACATGTTCCTATTTAAAGAGTCTCCAACAAATACCAATTTCTTCCCTCTAAGTCTTTCCAAAAAGTCTGTTGCATTCAAACTAGATAAAAAGAACATTATTAACAGATGTGATCAAGTCATGAATTGATCAATAAATCACTAAAAATTACATCTTTTAGAGGTTTATTCCAAGTTCCAACTTATAGCATTATCTTTCTTGATAACATTGATTACACAATCAAACTCAAACAAATAGCTAATTGAAGAAAAAATTCTAACAGAAAAGGGCTGTTTGGCAGTTGTGGAATGTTTTGGTGCAGAACAATTAAGTGGTCAAAAAAATTAAGAGGGTCTTATGATACAGTGCAAAATGAAATATGGTTGTTAATTTGGTAAATGTTCAGAATGAAATTAGGGTGCTGAATGGTTAAGGGAGGTCAAGATACAAAACCATTCAAAGGGTTTTAGAACCATTAAGAGGCATACTTTTTTTTGGCAAACAAGATTCACCTCTTAACTATTCAGAGGTTGCCTCTTAATAAACCATTAAGTGGTAAACAAACAGCCCCAAAGCTAGCAAATTAGCATGTAAGATCCACTTTTTAAGCATTTGAGAACACAATAATCATGTAAAAAGAAATCAGACAGAAAATATAAAGAATTTTTAAAGAAATTAAGATCATCACCTTGGGATCTCACATCCAAATGGCTGCCACCTCCATTTTACAAACTCATCATCAGGCCTCCCATTAAGATGGCAGTTAAGATCTCTGTCTACATAAGGACATGAACCTAGTGGATAATATGGTTTTGTATCATCTCTCACCCATCTTCCATCAAAAATATCACACTCTTTACTAAAATTCCCCAAAATTTGAGAAATTGTAACATCATCTTTGTCTGCAAAACCCCTTTTGTTTGAAAACCCATCAAGATTTAGATCTAAACCATCTGATTTAACACTCCCATAGCCATTCTTTTCACCAATTCCCACTTTCCCATCATTAGGGTTCACAAGAATTGCACTAAAGCTTGCATTTTTCACATCATCTCTAAGTTTTATCAAATGGGTCTCATTGAAATCAACACTTTTCTCCAAAATCCCATTAAATCTTGCATTTTTCACATCATCTTTAAGTTTTATCAAATGGGTATCATTGAAATCAACACTTTTCTCCGAAATCCCATCAAAGCTTCCATTTTTTCCATCAAAACCCAAGAACCTCAAATTAATATCCGAATTGGAAGCATTTGGTTCAGCAATGTTCTCACTAGTCAAGATTGTAGGGGTTTGTTCTGCTTGCGTGGCATTTTCTACAAAAATTGTTCTTCTTGAAGAAGAAGAAGAAGAAGAAGAAGAGTAAGTGGAGTTAAACCCTTGGAAGAAAATTTGATTTGGAGTGGGATTTTTGAAAGAGGATTTCGAAAACAACACAAATAAGAAAATGAAAAATGAAAGAAACCCTAACCCAAATCCAGAAACTACCTTCTTTCTTGAAGATGCACAGTTTGGGAAGTGATCAGAGATTGCAACAAGTTTCTTTAGGTTCATGGTTAAGAAGAACACCCTTAACAAATGAAAGAGCTTTTTTCAAAAATCAAAAGACTATGAAACTATGATTGTGTTTGTGTTTGTGTTTGTGTTTGTATAATGAAGATAAAAAGAAAAGTTGTAAAGTTATTGAAAGATTCGAATGGTGAAGATGATGGTGTGAAAATCGAAAGTGAGAGTTGAGTGTTTGTGAAGGTTTTCATGGAGACAATTTGCAGGTTGCAGGAGCAAAGATTGGCTGCAAAATGCATGCGAAAAAGAGAGGGAGGATTGAAATTACAACAGTACCCCAATGTGGCTTTCAAATTTCAATATAAACGTTTTTAGCATGCAGAGTTAAATGCAAATTTCGTGGTTTGCGGAAAATGGCTACGAGGGTGAGTTTGGTACATGGGACAGAACAGTATAATACGGGATAAAATTTACTGTCTCACGTTTGGCGTAGTATTGGATAGAACAAGAATTCACTGTCTCATGTTTGAAGTGACATGGGACAGGAACAGAATGGACAAGGTAAGACAAGATGGGACAAAGTAAAGGCCTTTTTCTGTTCCATCAAATTAGGTGGAACAACATGGAAGAGAAATGAGACAGAAACTAAAATATTACTAATTAACATACGTTTGATATATAACCTTAATATGGTATTTGTTTTAGTGTTTACCACCGCTAGTCGTGCCCTCCGCCGCCACCCGTTGACACCGTCGGCAGTGACGGGTCTAGAATTTGGTAGGGGGGTCGGAATTTAAGTAACATAATATTATGATAATAATTACTATCATTTCCAGTTTTGAAAGTTGGCATTCTTTTTAAAAGATATTTTCATTTTTTCTAGCAAATTAACATAATATAATATAAAGATCTTTTCATTTTCCTAGTGAAATAATAAAACAATTAATATTTGGCCCTATACAATTAACAAAAACTTAACAATTACATATTATATAAAAGTTACTTATCCTAATAGCTAACGATAAATTTATGAAGAGTCAAAAATAAAGATATAGTCTATTTCAATTTCAGTGATTCTTTTAAAGATAATAATGCAATATTCTATTATATTAGTATGTCTCAAATTACTTTAAGAAAATGGTACGTCTGTAATAATTACTTATAAATTTGAAATTTAAGTGATTTTGCATTTCAGTGATTCTTTTAAAGGACCCCTAACGAGGGGAATGAATCCTTTATGTAAGTATACAGATGGAACCTAATATAGGAGGGTTTATATTTATATTTGAGGAACCAAAAGTAAAAAGGGATCATATAACATCACCCTAAAAATTTCTATAAGTCAACTATAGTCTACTGGGCAAAAGGCGTGAATGGGAAGTTGGCATACATTCTTCATTTAGGATCAATGATTTGGTTATTTCTTTAACTTTTTCATGTATAAGGCTTTTATTGAAATTATGGTAAAAAAGGGGGTCAACCCAGTAAAACTTGGGGGTCAAAAGGAGGTCAAAACAAGGGTAACTTGAATTGGTTCGAGTGGCTACAAGGTATTCAAAGTCAGTAGCTAGAGCAGGAGAGATTTCGCAGACGAGTGGTTTCGACAGCGTGACAGCAGCTGGGTTAAGTGCAGCCGCGTACTCAGCAGTTTGCTCGGGGTCTGTTAAGTTGTGTTCGTTGTAACCGATGGCTGTCTTAGTCGCTTCTTAAGGGTAGGGCTGGTGGTTTAAGTCTCGCAAGCCCCTTCTCGTCCCGTCCCTTGGTTGGGACTATCTTGTGGGTTTTGTAACTTCGGCCAACGTTCGGTGCTTTAGTCGCGTATTGCTAGGCTCGCTCGTTCGTTCGCTGTATTTTGTTCGGAATTATTGTCCGTTGTACTTTGTTTAATTTGGTGGGTAATAAAGTAATTTTGCCGTTCAAAAAAAAAAAAGAACTTACAGGATAAATTGTTGCATACAGTGCTCTTTTAAGACTAAAATAGTGTCAGATGAGAGGGTGTTTTAGTAATTACGATTACAAACACGTAGATAGATGGTAGCCGCATGGAGGTACAGAGATTTCACTATCGTGCGCCACATGGTTTGTCTGTCAATCAACTCATTTCCACCGACTGCCTCCGTGTGCACCCCCTTTCTTACTTTTACTTACAAGCCCTTCAACTATTGTATGAGTTACATTTTTGCCCTTGAAAGTTTCAAAGTTACACACATGTTATTCATGAAAAACCATTGTGTCAAAAGGCTCCCTCATACCTTGGTTGTGTTTGGTAAAAGTAAGCTAGATGATGATAAACGAGTACATGTTTGGATGGACCATAAGCTATCTTATTCGAACGCTAGTTGGAGTAGCGTTTCAAGAGCTTTTTGTAGTTTTTTTCATTATTACTAATATTAATTATTATATCTCAGTATACCCTTTTTTGTCATCTTACATACTCAAAAGCTAGTTTTTGTCAAACATAATTTTTTTTTCATAAGCTAGTTTATCAGCTACTAGCTAGATTATAAGCTAGCAGCTAATTTATCACCTAGTTTGCCAAACACAGCCTCTGAGAATAAGTTACATCACCAACACACTAAGAAATCTAATCGAATTGACACAAAGTTTTTGATATTTCAGTCAAACTGAATTAACTTTACAATTCAAAACTAGATAAGCTAAAAGAGTTCGTCAAGAAAACGATAAATTGCATGAATTTTTTGATAATTTCAGTTAAAAATGAATTCGAGCCAGAATTTATTGAGGTGATTTATCTATCATTAGACTTTCGAGTAACTATTTAAATGGCTAGTTTTAACTAATTTGTAGATATCGAGCTCGTTCATTGCCATGGAGTCTTGGACTTACGATCTTACAACTAGTGTCGAGGAGAAAGACAATGGCTTAACCGACAAATGTTACATTCGAAGATGGGCAAATAGGCCTCATTCGTTAAGGAGATTGGATCAGTCCAAAATCGACTAGAAAAAGGTCTGGTCCAGACAGGTCTGGACCAGTTAGACCATCATCATCACACACAATCAATTATAGAACCACTTAAATGGAGATTGGATCAGTCCAAAACCGACTAGAAAAAGGTCAGGTCGGGACCAGTTAGACCATCATCATCACACACAATCGATTATAGAACCACTTAAATGTAAAGTGATAATGAGAACCAATAACGGTTTTACGTTGTTTACCTTTTTGAAATCTTAAACAACCCCGTATGTTTACCTTTTTGAAATCTTAAACAACCCCGTACGCTTAATTTTAGACAAAAGGTTGATACCGACCACAATCAGCTGCCAATTCCATATGCTTAATTAGTTAATATGTACAAACTTTTCGATTTTCAGATTACAGAAAGACAGTTAATCGTTAGTATAAATCATCAAATGCATACAAAAACTTACATCTCATGCGGCAAAAGATATACATTTACCATTTGCTCATTTCACAAACTTGATTCCAACAAAAACAAACACTAGCTTTCCTTTCCCTTTTTTACACAACACAAATATCCACATCACCACACAAAAACGATATATATATATATAGTTATATATATGACATCGAGTTCATGTCATCTCGGACCCGAAAGCTCCATTGCTTCGACTACAAGCGAAGATTCCTCGATATAATCCGAATATCTCTGCGGAATGCCTTCCAAACCCCGAAAACGTGGGGTTTCAACGCTTTGCGACGCTTCCCATCTCTCGACCAACCCTTCTCCTTCCAACATTCTCAACACTTCCGACATCTTCGGCCGGTAACTCGGGTTGAATTGAGTACACAAGAGTGCAACTTGAACCATTTCTTGCAACTCCACTCGATCAAAATCGTTTTTTAGAGCTTTATCCACCATTAGGTTTAGTTTCCCTTCTTGATGGAGCTTCTTTACCTGCAAAACGAACCCACATTAGTTATCCCTCTTATCAAAAGACACGTTAAAGAGCCATCGACAAGAAATGAGAAGTTTCTATCATATATCGAGGAGAATCAAGTCTATGCGATAATGGATAATTGGATAGTGAACCATTAGAGCAGTTGTTTATGTGAAGGCTATTAAATCATTAGAGCATCTCCAACGGTTATGTATATTTTCTATAAAATTGAGTATTGTAAGCCTAAAATTCCGATAACAAAAAGAACTACACTCAACTCCAACATCTACCATATTTTAACAATTTTAACTCCTTTAAGGTAGATGATAGGTCCGTAAAATCGTCCAATCTATTTTTAACCTAATTCCAACGTTTCGAGTGACTTTTTCGGTTTCTTTGGTTGATTTCGAGAGTTTTTTTTGGCTTTCTGGTTGATTTCGAGATACTTTTTCTTGGTTGATGGGGTCTTAAATGAGAAGTTACTAGGGGGAACTCTGGTAAAAAGGCTAAAAGGTTGTATTTTACCTAAGAAAATTCCTTGTTTATATTTTTTAATCCCCCCTAGTTTCAAGGTGGATCCACCATGGGTGGAAGTATTAAAATAATCATTTTTCTCTCTATTTAGAGATTTCTCTAAATTTAGAGATTTTTACGATATCTACTCTCTTTCCTGTATTTAAGTAGAGAGGATAGCATAGCTGTTGGAGCAACAAAAATGCTAAAATCCTTCTTTTTTTCCATTTTAACCATAGCTGTTGGAGATGCAATTGGACGGTAGTAAATTATTGTTTTAGGTTCAAGAGAGTACCCAATCTAGCATAACGCCTTTCTGGTTGGCAGCCCTTCCGAAGTCCAGAGCTTTCTGCCCAGTAATCAGCTCAAGAAGCAGGATCCCGAAACCGAAAACATCAGTTTTTTCCGATGATTGGCCGGTCGACAGATACTCAGGGGCAATGTGGCCCACGGTACCACGCACAGCAGTCGTGACATGAGAATCACGGTGGTCTAACAACTTTGCTAGCCCAAAATCACCAACCACAGCCTCAAAATCTTCGTCCAAAAGAATGTTGGCTGCTTTAACATCCCGATGAATGATCTTCGGGTCACACTGCTCGTGTAAATATAGCAAACCCCTTGCCGTTCCTAGAGCTATACTTTTTCTCCGCACCCAGTCCAAAACCGGCCTTCCCTGGATCTGCTCTGCTATCAACATATTTAGATACGCAAATTAGTTTCTTCACCAAATCGGACTATTGCAAGGTTTAGAAGTTAACCGAAGATACTTGACTAGAGGAAGGTTCAAATTAGAGGCATAAATATATATTTTGAAAACCATGAGAACCGAATTTCAATCGGTATATGCACGTGCATATATACTTGCATAGGGAGACTTACGGGAAACCACCAATAAGGAACACCCTTGTAACCATTCATCTAGACAGGTATGCACATGTGCATACCATCCAGATAGACAATTATTAGGGTGTTCCCACTTTTTCATTTGTTTGCAGTTTTCCCCTGAATCTGACCCTACTTGCATATATTGTACATATACATTGATGAATATAGACTTGACAAATACATATTTAGGGTATATGCATCAAGGGTTGGGTTCTGGTTAGAAGTGTCAAGTTTGGTGAGAAACGTGAGAAGTGGTTATCAACAGTTGGATGAGAAATGGACGAACATTAGGATGAGATGCACCGAGATAAGCTGCACCGGATCAATTCCCTTTTAAGCCACAATTCATGGGAGGGTATTTGATTAAAAGTGATCAACGGTTTAAAAGCACTTCTCACATGATCCCATGCCTATGCATCAATGCGTATATATGCGTATATTGGTTCTCAAAATATTTCACGGTTCCATTTGAACGTTTCACTAAAATCATAAGCAATTGCACGAATAGCAAACCTTTCAATCTAGATGCCACACTTCCATTGACCATAAACGGATAGACAAGAAGGCGTTCGTTTTCAGTCGAGCAGAACCCCCAAAGGCGTAGAAGGTTACGATGAACGGCTAAACTTATTGTTTCGACTTCGGTTTGAAATTGGATTTCGCCCCCAAAGGTATTGCTGTCCTTTAATTTTTTAACAGCCACTGTGGTACCATCGTTCAATATCCCTTTATAAACAATTCCGTATCCACCCATTCCTAAAATATTCTTCGCGTTAAAGTGGTCGGTGGCAGCCCGAAGTTCCTTAAACGTATACCTCCTCAAATGCCCCAAACATACCTCAGGATCATATTGATCTGCTACATATGACAAAATTTTATAATTATTCCACTGCTCCTATGAGTGTACTTAAGCTGAGCCAAGCCCAAGTTTAGCCACAGCCTGGCAGCTTAAGCCCAGCTAGCACGTGCAAAGTACGCTTATTTACCGATGGAAATGATAAGTTAGGATGAAAGTAAATGAGAGTACGATGGCTAACCGTTGACATCAAAGAATATCTGTTGATTTTTTCTGTATCGCCACCATATGAGCAACGCGACCACTAGGATTACTAAGAAAGCAGCACCCAAGCTTGTCCCAAGAGCAACGGCCAAATGGTGAGTTTTGTCACTCGACGATGGTTGGTCTGGTAATAAAACCGTTAAAATCGAGAATCACACACATACACTAAAAATGGCAGGAATCGGTAAAAGATCGGACTATTTAGGTAAATGACCTTAAAAACTGAATTTAAGATTCTATCCGTCTATTGTATTTCTAGGTTTTCACAGAAACGTCTTTGAGCTAAAAGAAAATCTTAAAAGGCCATGCTCCTAACTAAAAACTCATCTAAGGTCATTCATCCAAATGACCCAATAGATTATGGGATATGTGAGACCAACCTGTTTTCTTGAGACCACGTAAATAACGCTAAATTTTCACAGCAAAACAATGTGAAGGCAAACCTTCACAGTGTTTGCCTGTGAAGTTTCAGTGTTATTTTGTGGTCTCACGTGAAGCCAACCTTGACCTTGTAATAAGGTCATTTACCGACATCAAGGTATAATAGAAAAAATGTCATCTTAATAGAATTATGTGATGCATCACCTGTGAAACCATCTGGAGCAAAAGAGAGAGGCTCGGGATAAATATTTGAGCAATTATTTGCAGAATTTTGGCCACAAAGTAAAGGGTTTCCTATGATTCTGAAGTCAAAACCAAAGAAACGTTAGGAAGGAAAAAAAATGGCGATAACGTTACAGGAAGAAGGTGAAGAAAACGTACCTAAACGTTCTCGCTGATAATTTTGGCAACGGACCACTGAGATTGTTATATGATACGTCCCTACATAAGCAAAAGCGTAAGAGAATACAACATTAATCTCCATAAATCCGTATCTAAACTTGAGATGGAGCCATGGAAATAAGGCAAGTGACATACACAAGAGTGAGACCACCAACTTCAGACAAGGATTCAGGAACTGTGCCGGTAAGACTGTTGTTGTTCAGACGCCTGTCTTGCTCAAAAAAATCAGCTCGAAATGAATACATTTTTACATAATACAATTCAATCCCTATTGTATCATCAATCCACATGTAAATAGAGATTAAAACTTACAAAAAATTAAGGTTCTTGAGATCCCCTAGAGAACTCGGAAGCTGGCCGCTGAATACGTTTCCTGAAAGATCAAGAGTTTGAAGCTTCTGCAGCTTCCCAATTGCAGCGGTGATCGGCCCAACGATTGCGTTATTCTGCAGCGTGCTACAAAATTGTATCGAATTATCGATTCTTAGAACCGTTGGTCAACATTTTAGCCAAGAATATGCATGATCAATCAAGAACTTACACAGATTGCAAATTACTAAGATTTCCAATCGCAGACGATAAAGTCCCCGACAAGTTTTGACTCGGCAGCCCTCTGATTAAAGAAACAAAACCCATAAAGATTTAAAAATTTAAACACTAATTATCAAAAGAAAATTGCAAAAATGTTTTCAAGATTCAAGAAAATGGTTCAAAAGAGACTTACAAAGCAGAAACAGAGCGATCAGGTGTGCAAGTAACCATCCTCCAACTACAAGGATCTACAGAAGATAAATCCCAATTGTCCATAACATTTCTTGGGTCCTTTAGATCATCTTTTATAGCCATTAAAGCTACAACTGCATAAAATTAATAAAGATTTTAAAGAAGTTAAAAGGGTTTTGCTCTTTATGATTCTTTTTCCCCAAATACATGTTACTTTTTTATATGCTTTCTTCACTTGCTAAACAACTTCAACATTAGATTATATCAAAAACAAATAAATAAATAAATGTTACATATCCAATTGAAATTTGCCTAATTTGAAATCATTAATGACCAACCAAACTGAAATTTGCCCAAATTGAACAAGAAAAATGTGGAGTAAGAACAAACAGGAATCAAACAACTGTGAAAATAGACTATGAATAAAATTACCCAAATTTAGCAAAACAAAAAAGAATGAAAACTAACCTTCATAATTGACACCAGAAGGAGAAAGAGTTGCATATGAAACATTCATCAATGTCAAAAGACACAAAACCCCAAATCCCAAACTCTCAAACACCCATAACCTCTTCTTCTCCATGCTTCAAGAAATCTTTAAACTTGGTACACAATCATCAACAAACCATATTCCAAGTGATTTTTTTCACCAAGTTCATATACTTTGTTGGTCTTCTCCAAATCCCAAAAGACAACACCACCCAACATAAGCAAAAAAGTATGTTCCAGAGATTACATAACAGAATCAGAACCTTATCAAGCAAAAACCCCACAATTTGCTTTAAATCTTGTTCCAAAAGGAACAAATTCACAAAATGGTCTTCACCCACGTCACAAAATTCTCCAAACTCCAAAAACCCAGATGGCAAATTTGGTGTCACTGTATCAAAGATTCAAACTTTTTTCTCTCAAATGAAAAAGAGATCTGGTTGTATGCTTGTTCTTGATTCTTTACCAAATTACCCTCTACTCACAATACAATAAAAAATCAAGAAATGGAGGTGAAGAGAGCAAGGCAGCAAGAACACCTCACAATTTAGATTGGGGGTGTTGTTCAGGGTACCAAGGGAATTTAAATAAATTAATTGTTTTGTTTTTTAAATATTTCATGAAAAGAATCAAATAATTGTTTGGATTTTTTTGGGGGAAAACAAAGACATTTGCTTTTTATTCAGTGATTGGACTGATGGTGTGTGTGTGAGAGAGAGAGAGATAGAGAGAGAGCAATGAAATGTCCAAAAAAGCAAAGTTTTAAAAAGAAAAGCTTTTTTTTTTGCAGGTAAAATGTTGGCAGATCACGTGCCTGGCTTGTCTTGGTCCTTGTTGGTGTTTGCCTTTCTCTACAAAAGTTCTCTTTTTTTTCCCTAAAAAACAGTTTTCAAATTATGTGATATAAAGCTTATGCTTATATGGTCCACCATTTTAAATTCTGTCTTGCCTTCAAAATATTTGAATTTAGATAATTTTTTAGAAAGTTAAACAAGTTTATTTGGTAGATAAAATCACTATTTACAAAACTCTTTTAGGCTGTGCGTAACGGTAGTGTAGGTTGAGCGGGCTCGAACTCGCCGGGCTCAGCGGGTTCGACGGGTTCCACTACGAGACCAGGGGGTTCGGCGGGTTCGGAGCCTTGGAGGGTTGGCCACACCACTCCTGTTGTTTGTGTTGCGTGTGTCTTGTGTGTGTTTATGTGTGGGGAAGGTTGGGAGGATTGAATACTTATCAGAGAGGGTTTTAGAGGGTTAATAGGAAAGTTGGAGAAAAGCTGATGTGGGAGTAGGGTTTGATGGTTTCAATAATTTACTTTTATGTGTTTTGTTATAAAAAAAACATTTGTGCTTATCTTTAAGAAGTATTTCTTTAAGAAATATGAGTATAATTGTAAAAGATAAAGATAATATAGAAGTAAAACCTGATTGATGAGTAGAATAATTCCTTAATAAGAGTATTTTTTTTAACATATTCTTCATCATAAGAAAAATAAAGATTTTAGACAAATTTTTGTTATAAAAGATTCATGATCTTTTTGTTAACAACCCAAGTTTTTTCACATCCATCATCCAATTAAAAACATTAGCATTTCATCTATTAAAAATACAATCTTAAATAAAGAAAATACTAATTTTTGTAAATAGATTTTTTTAATTCCACACTAGAGTTGATGAAAAATCATCGAAGAAGCCCATAAATTTTATCTAAAATGAAGAAAGATGATGTGCATTTTCTAAAAATGATTACCATGAAAACTAAAAAGTTTATTATATTCTAGTCGATAAAATACGATAACATTAAGGGAGCGTTTGGTTGGGGTATTGGGGGTCAGGAATGGGAATGATTATGAAAACTGTTGTTTGGTTTGATATTATATACTGGAATCATTCTTGCGGATTCATTAGTTTCCATTCCTAACCAAATTGGGGGAAATGAAAATTTTATTTCTACTTGATTTTTTTTTCATGCATTGTTCCATCTATGGATGTTAAATGAAACATCTTTTGTATTTTCAAGTTGGAGAAACATATCATTTTTATACGTACAATATTTCATTGATTATATTGGGTTAACCAAACAACATCAATATGATGTTTATTCCTATTCTCATTCTCCTACATTTCTATTTCCATTTTCATTCCTGAAATGAATCAAACGTCCCCTAAATGTTTTTGAGAAAAATAATGGATAACTAAACGTATAGAACATTTCAATGATATAATTAATGTAGTTGTTTATTAAATAAGAAATTTTGTATGGAATTAAATGTAATTCTTTTTAATATTGTAATTTTTGACCTTAATTTTTAGGTTTTTAGATAATTAATATATTTAATATTTACAATCTACTGAATCATTAAACACACACACACACACAAAAGTAACTTTTACTTTTTATGGATTTTAAAAATAAATATTAATTTAATTAAAAAGGTGTTGTAAAATGGGAATATGTGGAAGAAAACGAGGTGTTAAATGACAAAACATTCTGTTGTCAATTTGTCTATGCAATAAAGTATTTTTTTTTAATTTTTTTTAAATAATATATAACATTATCTCTACTCTCTAGGGTTTGCTTTACAACTCCCAAACACCACCAAAGGTATTTTTGTCCCTTGAATATTCTCCACTTTATCATTTTTTATTCATAATAATATTTTAATACAATGTTTATTTTCTTAATGCCTTGCATAATGAGAAATCATATATCCTCCTGTTTTTTCATCCTACCAATCCTCCTACTCATTCGATCAAGACAGGTGTTAAAATCAATTGATGATATGATGAAAGAGAATTAGTGGATTTCAGATGTCACTTGATCAAATGAGTATGAAGATGGATAGGAAAAAAAAGTAGGAGGATATATAATTTCTCTTGCATAATATCGTAGTTTCTATAAAGTTAAATCAATGATGTATTAGTATAGCGACATTTAATATTATCCTTTGCAATTAATTCATCCACGTTCAAGAAAAAATTCTAAGTCCCTTTATCTGTTCCTGGACTTTGTGTGTGCAAACAAAGTGAGATAGAGTGTGAAAATTTGAAAATTATGAGAATGTGGGAAGTTGTTTATATTTAAAAATAAAATTTTCAATGTTAAAAATAAAAACCACATCTTAAGTTTGGGTGTCATTATAAGTCTATCAATACCCCTGGCCCTCCGATCCCTCTGAGTCCCACTGTCACATCTGCGCTATATCAGCTTTTTCATAAACCCATAATAAGTCTTCTGAAATCTTTTCTGTTTAGTACCCGAACCCTCCCAACTCTCTCATTTTTTAATTATTTAATTAATTAATACAACACGCCCCAGACACACAACACACACCACACACACAACACGGCGGCTAGGACGGTGTGGGGAGACCGGCGCAGCTCGAGCCCGCCAGCCCATCGAGCCGGTACGCATAGAATAAGGCCCTCTATAGCACAACCCACGAGTCTACTTTGCTACATCAGTGTCACATAAGCTTTACCCACAATAAGCATACTCTGCCAAGTACCACAACCCATAAACCCGCAACTTTTTTAATTCTTTTATTTAAATACATTTAGTTATTTAACAAAAATAAAATATAATATAAATTTAATAAATAAAAA
>LUCG01294161.1:0-11829 GCA_001633085.1 Carthamus tinctorius
TATATTCATACACATAGACTACATAGGTTACTACACCTATATATATATATATATATTCACACATACACTACATAGCTTACTCCACCTCCTTTAAAAAACAAAGAAATGGATAAGAAGTCATCAATGGGGAAATGGGAAGGTAAGGTTTCAACTACTCTAACAAAAGCAAGTGCTCAACAAATATGGCCTTTATTTAAGGACTTCTTCAATTTCCACAAATGGTTTCCCAACATGTCGATTTGTTATGGGATCGAAGGCGTAAATGGCGAGGTTGGCGGTGTACGTTATGGTTCGGGTTTCTCCCTTCCAAATCAAGATGATGGTGTTGATAGCGTTAGCTGGTCCAAGGAGCGGTTGGTAGCCGTTGACTCGAGCCAGATGTCCATGACCTACGAGTTGCTTGATTGCAATATTGGGTTCAAGTCATATCTTTCAACGATCAAGGTGGTTCCTAGTGCCGGTGCCAAGGGGTGCATGATCGAGTGGTCGTTTTCCGTTGATCCTGTCGAAGGGTTAACATACGAGGTTTTATGTCAAAAGTATCAAGATGGTCTCGATCAGACTACGAAGAAAATGGAGGATGCTTTGGTTAAGTAAGGTTCGATTAAATCCGAAAAATGAAATAAATGTATTAATTTCTCGAGTGAACTAGCCCTTTATGCTATGTTAATTATGTGTTAATTTCAATGAAAATCTTTTGAAGTTGAATAATTCAAGAAATGAATTTTCTTTTTTAAATTGTAAAAGTTATGATATGTAACAATATAATAAAAAGCAAATTACATATTTGGTCCTTGTGGTTTACACTATATTACACTGTTTGTCCCTATCTTGGAATAATTACAGAAAAGGTCTTTGTCGTTTACATTATATTTCACTGTTGGTCCCTAACCCTAACTTCGTGTAAAATCAGTCTGTTAATAGCATAGGAACCAATAGTGCAATATAGTAAAAACCACAGGGACCAACGGTGTAATATAGTGTAAACCATAAGAACCAATATTGCAATATAATATAAACTACAGGGACCTTTTTCTTAACTATTTTAAAATATGGACCAAAAATACAATATAGTATGAACCATATAAACCAAATATGTAATTTACTTTATAATAAATAACACTAAAGTGGTCAAAAAGTTGTCAATTATGTATTTCTTACAAAATATATTTAACGGGTCCGTCGAATCTTTTTGGGATCTCGTTACAAATTTACTAGGAGTGTAAATTGATTGGACAAATATTGAATAAGAAAAATAAGATATCATATATAATAATATAATACCAAGGTGAATTCTAAGGGGGTGGGGATCCCCAATACTAAAAGTCTTATAACATAAAAAAATAAAAATTTCTTAAAATGAAAATATAACATACAAAATTTATTTAAAGAAGACCTTCTTTTAAACATTTTTCGATACAAAATCTTTAATAAGACCTTCACAATCAACTCATTCGAAGACCCAAAAAATGACAATCAACTTAAAATGATAACATAACATACAAAGTTATATATAAAGATAGCTAAGTATAATTGGGTCGTAAAAATTTTGAGAGCCTTGCTTGAAGTCTCGCATTAGTAATGGTGACACCATTTAACTAACTGTAAGAAACATTTGTAGATATATTTTTATTAAATCAATATTAGTTTAGTGGTTGATTTCTTTCTCGATTTTTAAATGAAAAGTCACATGTTTAAGTTTTGTTATTACAATTTTTTATAAAACATAATAAATATGATACTAAAAGCTAAAAAAAAAAAATCACTTTAACAAGATTTGAACTCATAACCTTCTTTTGAAAAACAAGGAACTAACCAACTCAATCAAGGAGAGTTTGTGTTTTTATTGCAGTTTCATAATGCATATGGTGGCACACAACAAATTACTACGGCGACACTTTCACGACCTTTACATTACAACGGAGGAATGATACGATAGCACGTGCCATCGTAGGCACCTATATATAGGTCCGTCCATGTTTATAAAGACGAATGAATAATGATCAAGGAACGATTTTTTTTAAATATTCGTAAAATTTATGATATACGTGGAAGAGCATCTCCACCAATAATATATGGAAGAGATGTATCATGTATGCATGGTTGTGAACCTCTTTCTCTCTCTCAGAAAGAAAAATAGAAGCAAGAAATCAATAAATGTTGAACAATTATTTAATAACAATAATTCAAAAACATGTGTTTTTAATAACATCATAAACAACATAAATCAAGAATCATGGACATGGTACCCATTCATAAACCTTGAAAAGAACAAATTAGCTAACTTGGTAACATTGGCTTGCTTTTTCTTCTGGTGGCGGATTGGTTATCATTTGGGGGGTTTCATAGCGTCCTAACCGAGTTCGAGTCTTTCCGTACGCATACATGGGGACATTTAAGTGGGGCCATGTTTAGCTCCCAAAGTTACCGGGGATTAGTCGGGCTTTTGACCAGACACCCTTCCAAAAAAAATAAAAATATTGACTTGCTTTTGCTATCCCTATTTATGCGCTTTGTAACATGGTTCTCCACCTCATTCTCTCTCTCAGAAAAGAGAAAAAAAGAAGAAGAAAGAAAGATGTCTTCAATAGCAAAATGGGAAGGTAAGGTTTCAACAACTCTAACAAAAGCAATTGCTGATCAAATATGGCCCTTATATAAAGACTTCTTCAACCTCCACAAATGGTTTCCCAATTTGGAGATTTGTTACGGTATTGAAGGCGTGAATGGCGAGGTTGGCTGTGTACGTTATATTGTTCCGGCTTCTCTCTCCAAAATCAAGACGATGGTGTTGATAACGTTAGCTGGACCAAGGAGCGGTTGGTGGCCATTGATTCAAACCAGATGTCCTTGACCTACGACTTAGCCGATTCCGATATTGGGGTTCAAGTCGTATCTTGCCACGGTCAAGGTGGTTCCTAGTGGTGGTGCTAAAGGGTGCACGATCGAGTGGTCGTTTTCTGTGATCCTGTCGAAGGGTTAACGTACGAGTTTTTGTATGAAAAAATTTATCAAGATGGGCTCGATCAAACTGCAAAGAAAATGGAGGATGCTTTAGTTCAGCAAGGTTCGATTAAATCCGAAAATTAAAATAAGGAAATGTTTACCGAATTTTCTATTAAGTTGTATATGAATAAATTTGTGTGTCCGGAATAAAAATTTTGTTGCTTACCTTTTTTTTTTCTTTTCTGAATTAATAGTCGACATGATAAAAGTGACCGTTTTACCCATTAATTATCAGATTCATGGTTTTGCATGTCTCATATCTATCATCTAATTAAGGATAAACTCTATAGGGTGGGTTCAAATGTGAACCACTTTTTGGTTATGAACGTGAGGACAGCCAAGAGCCCGACACGTGACGGATGACTAGGTGCTACGTCAGCTCCACGGCGGATGACTAAGCGCGATTCATGGGAGGGCATTGAATTAAAAGGGGGGACCACACTCAAAGACGCCACGTGTCGCGCTCTCGGCTGTCNTCTATAACCTAATTATATTCACATTCAATTTTGTTATTGCTCGAATTAACATTTTGTTCACACCAGTTTATCATCTATTTACACAAAAGAAAATCGACTATATACATACAAAATATTTTACCTGGATGATCTATATGTGCCAAGTTAATTATGTGTTAATTTCAATAAAATCACTTAATTTGGGTTTTTGAACAGAAACATTTTTTTGTTGACTATGTAAAATGATAATTTGAGTAATAAATAATAATAAAATAAAAAGTCATTTGATAAAAATAGTCATATTATCCCTAATGCAACCCAAAAGTTACAATATATATATATATAGAGAGAGATAGACCCACAATAAGTATTTAAAATAACACATGAATTAAGAATATCATATATGATCCATGTACAAGATCATACATGATTCATGTTCATAAGCTACGAGATGGCTGACTGCAATATCGGCTTCAAGTCGTATCTTTCCACGATCAAGGTGGTTGCTAGTGGTGGTGCCGAAGGGTGAGTGATCGAGTGGTCATTTTTTGTTGATCCCGTCGAAGGGTTAACATACGAGTTTTTGTGTATAATGTATCAAGATGGACTTGATCAAACTACAAAGAAAACGGAGGATGCTTTCGATAAAATCCGAAAAATGAAATAAGAGGATGTTTACTGAATTTTCTATTAAGGCATGTATGGATAAATTTGGTCTATATGGACAAATCTGTTTGTCCAAATAAAAATGCATTATTTTTTTTTCCCTAAATCAAAATGATAAAAATGACCGTTTTATCCTTTACTTTATGAAAATCATGATTTGCAATGTTTCATATATTGTATGGATAAAGTGATAGTGGTAAACAATTGATTCATTTCTTAACCTATTTATATTAGCACGATTATCTCTAATGTGCTTTGTTAGTTATGCGTTAATTTAAAAAAAAAATCGTATTTGAAGTCTAATTGATCGTGAAATGAGTTTTTCAACTACTAAACTTTACCAAAGTATGAAATCATTCAATAATTATGAATAAAAATATCAAGTGGTTTTTATATACTTTTAATGTAAAATTTTATGGATTCTTGACGTGTAAAAGATGAAGTGAATATTTTTATATATATAACTTTGTTAGAGGGACAAGAATAATTGAATGGCCGGCCAAGCAAAGGATTCTTCCTCTAGTTTATGGGCTTGATTTTTCATTTACTTTTACCTCAATCGTATTTCTTTCATTGTGCGAGTTTTTCCTCATCATCTTCACAAATTTTCATACAAAAAATCATGGCAGATGCAGCTCTTTCTGCGCTCGTGAGTGATTTGTTGAGGAGCCTTGCCTCTATCGCTTTCCAAGAGTTTGGCCAACTTCGGAGACTCGAAGACGATGTTTCGGCTCTTAAAGGCACTTACATTCAGATCCAAGCCATACTCAACGATGCAGAGGTGAAACAAAGGGAGCACAAGGATGTTGAAACATGGCTCAGGAGTCTCAAATCTGCATCTTTGGAGGTCGAAAACATTCTCGATGAGGTCCTAACCGAAGCTATGCTGCAAAGGCTACATAAAGAAAGAGGTGTCATATACAAGGTAAGAGCCTTTTTATCCTCGAATCATAACCCCCTTTTGGTACGCATTCGGGTTGCTAGTAAAGTTAAAAGTATACGAAGAAAACTGGATAGAATTGCAGCCAACAGATCTCGGTTTAACTTTACTAGTGATGCCATAAGTGTGGATGTAGGAGTTGGGGGTGAGACCATAAATATGGAAACTACCTCACTTGTACCTATGTCCAAGATATATGGAAGAGATGTAGAGGTGCAGACAATTGTTGAGAAAATATGTCGCAAAGATGTAATCGGATTTGACACTGAAGGGGTTCAGGTGTACACTATTTGGGGCTTGGGGGGCGTGGGAAAGACAACTCTAGCTCAGTTAGTTTACAACCATGATAGGGTGAAGGCTCATTTTGAGTTACAATCATGGGTGTATGTCTCCAATGATTTCCAACTTAAGAAGATAACCAAAGAAATTATTGAATCCATAGATAAATGCCCATGTGAAGTTCCACAGTTGGATGCGATGCAGGTACAACTTCAAAAAAAGTTACATGGAAAGAGATTTCTTATTGTGTTGGATGACGTTTGGATCGAGGACAGAGACATGAAAAAGTGGGAAGAATTAAGTAAGGCGCTATGTTGTGGAGTGGAAGGTAGCATTGTTATGGTGACAACACGAAGCCAAACAACTAGCATAATGATGACAAAAGTTCATGAGTTCCAACATAAAGTGGGATGTTTGTCTGAAGAGGACTCATGGTCATTATTCAAGAAGCTTGCATTTGCATCTAGAAGTGAATGGGAGGGGGAATACATAAGGGAGCTAGAGCTTATTGGAAAGAAGATAGTCGATAAATGCAAAGGACTACCTTTAGCAGTGAAGACTTTGGGTGGCCTCATGTGGTCAAAAAGAAGTGTAAGTGAGTGGCAGAGTGTGAAGGATAGTGATGTGTGGAACCTTCCAGAAAACGACATTTTGCCAGCTTTGAAGTTAAGTTATAATAACTTGCTTCCACATATGAAAAGATGTTTCTCTTATTGTTGCTTGTTTCCTAAAGGGTATGAAATGGGGAAGGTTTTATTGATAGAGTTGTGGATGGCAAATGGTTTTCTTCCACCCCGAGGAGAAGTGGACTTATACGTGATTGGAGATGAGATTTTTAATTGTTTGGTTTCGAGATCCTTCCTTCAAGATGTGAAAGAACAAAAATATTCTAAGGATTTGGTATGTAAAATGCATGATCTGATGTATGATTTGGCACGAGATTTGATGAAACATGACTGCTCTGTTATAGAGCCCGGTAAGGAGTTGATAACCCCAGATGAGGTGCTTCATTTCAGTTCATCATGTTCAGATTTTTCTTTCTCAGTCCAGGATTTGAAAAGGCTAAGACCATTACGATCATTTATCGTTGTTGGTAGCTATTATGAAGGTAGCATGGTTAGCCAAATTTCCAAGCATATGTATCTAAGGGTGTTATGCTTGGATGGACTCAGAGCATATACATTGCCAGAATCAATTTGCAAGTTGAAACATTTGAGATACTTGAGCATATTAGCCTCAAACATACATTTACTACCAAAGTCAATTATTTATCTCCAAAACTTGCAAGTATTACATTTACCAGGCTGTTTGTTTCTCCAAAAGTTGCCTAAAGATATGAGATACATGAAGAATCTTCGATGTCTCGATAACCGAGGTTGCGACTCACTCCGTTGGATGCCTGTTGGAATGAAAGAATTATCATGTCTTGGAACACTTTCAGAATTTGTTGTTGGTAAAAAGAAGGGTGCCCAAATAAGGGAACTAAGAGATCTAAATCTTCTTGGTGGGAGGTTTGAATTTAAGGGACTTGAGAATGTTGGAGGTTTAGAAGATGCCAAGAGTGCCGCTCTGAAAAACAAAACAAAATTGGTATCTTTGAAATTATGTTGGTCATATGCATTTCGAACATATAAACCATATTATAAAGAGGATGAAGAGGTTATTGAGGGATTGGAACCAAATTCAAGTCTCAAAGAGCTGTATATACAAGGCTACCGTGGGAAAATGATTTCTCCGAGTTGGATGATGAAATTAGTGAATTTGGAGAAGATAGAATTTATTGGATGTAGTAGATGTGAAAGTATTCTACCACTTGGGAAATTACCTAGACTTAGGGTTATAGTTGCAGGGTTGATGAATGTTCTAAAGTGTTTAGATGATGATGAATTTCCTAGTTTACAAGAGTTAACCATATATAGTTCTAATGAGTTGACTTCTTTGCCTAGTAACCTCCCACACCTCTTGAAGTTGGAAATAAGTCATCTCAACATTTTAGTTTCTTTGCCTAGTAACCTACCAAAACTAAGGAAATTATATATAAGTAATTGTCCTCAACTACATTGTTTGCCGGATGGCCTCGAGGAACTAACTTCTCTTACAGTTCAGAGATGTGGAAATCTAATGAGTAGATGTGTGAAGGAGACGGGCGAAGATTGGTCTAAAATTTCTCATGTTCCCAATCTACACATCTCTAACGACGGATCCCGTCGTAAGATTCTCTCCCTCTTAAATAAATTGGTTTATGCTATACCATATATTTTTCAATTCCAATATTCTTAAGATATTAGCAAAGAATGATCTTTATTATTTTCTTTTGTTTATGTAGGTGGCGATGAGGAGGATTGAGGATGAATGATGATCGAATCGCTTCTTCTTCCTTTTGGCAAGAAAGAAGACATTTTAGAATGTTACGGTATGAGTAGCCATCTTATGTAGATTGACCTTTTTAAATATATTGTTTTAAGCAATTCCATATTTTTTTAATTTCCAATATTCATAAGAAAAGAATAAAGAATGATGTTCTGTTTATTTTTATCATTACAATGTTTAAAAAAAAAATTATTTTGTTAGGTCGTCGCCAAGTCCAAAAGACCGGTTCTTTGGTGTCGGTAATCCACTTCTAGACAATGAATGAACGAAGAACATGAAGAAATAGATTAGATTAGGTATAAGAATAGAACAGAATAAAACAGAACAGAAAAATAGTAGTACCTTACTTCGTTGTCGATTGAAACTCGGTTTATATATTGCATTTGCTGCTCCTTTCTATCTTCCTTCTCTCAATTTTCTTGTAGACTTTCTGCCATTTCAACCAATGTATAAAAAAACAATGAGATCCATTTTTTAAATGTAAGATGCATTTCTTCTCCAAGAAATGATAAAAACCGGTTATATATGCATACATATGATGATTATCGAAAACATATCGAAACAATATCGAGAACATCACACAAACATAAACGCAAAAAGTCAAGTATTGGGTTCCGGTGAGAAGTGTTATATTTGGTGACAAGTGGTTATTCACCGTCGGATGAAAAATGAACGCACATTGAGATGAGATGCACCGAAACCGCATGTGACTAAAAGTGATCAATAATTTAGATCCACTTCTCACGTATTTCACCATTAACTCAACTTCTCCCACGATCTTATCCCAAAAGTCAAATGGCTCACCTTATAAAATATCTAAATCATCAAGAGCTTTTATCTAAAGGGTCTATTAATAGTGAAAAACTCAAAAACATGCATAGAAGTTCAAGATGGGTTTGTAAAAATTAGATATATTTACATATTTCTTAAATATTCAATTCACAATAAATTAACATTCATTATTTACATAAAATATGTCAATTTATTGGTTTATAAGGTTTGTAAAAATTAGAAGGTTTGCATTTGATTTGACGAGAACGATAACTTTTTAAGAAAACATGAAAAAAAAAATTATGTACAAAATCATATATGATTCACCACTAAGTAGACGTGGACGAATTTTTCGTAACTTAAGTTGCAGGTAAGTGTCGTAAATCATATATGATTCATGTACAAAATCACATATGATTCATTGATTTTTTTCATACCCCCAAGGCTGTACTGGTTATCTAAAGGGTCATTTATTAAACACTTATTTGTTAAGTGTTTACCCGTTAAATTATCTTATGAAACGAATATAATATGATAGAGAGTTTTACCTGCGAAGAGGAAGGCAAGAATCGAGAGTCTTACCCTTTAAGTGATGATGAAGACTCTTACTCGATAAACGTTTGCCGGGTAAATTATTGCATACAACACGTTTTTAATAGACTACAATTTTGCATGATAAAGAAAGTCAGTGTGGAATCTTATCGATATGCGCTTACCAAGTTTATGGGTTTGCCACTTGAGCTATATATAATGCTATATATGTTAGTTTTGCATTTTTACAAGGAATTTGACTTTGGTTTTTCATTCTAGGTTTTACATATCGGTGCGTTTAAGAGAGAGGTACATAACTACTTATGAACAAAATAAAATTCAAAATTATTAGAAAACAAAATCATATTATGTTCTAACGGTAAGAAAAAACGAAAAATAAGGCGAAAAATTAATAAATGTTGAAGAATTATATTTAATAAACAAGAATCCAAGAAATGTGTAGGTGGAGAAAATTAATTAATTTAATAATATGCAAAACAACGTAAATCAAGAATGAGCACATGGTACCCATATTTCATCAACCCCATGAAAAGAACAAATTTAGTTGAATTTCTATAATCTTCACCTAGCTTTTGATTTCTCTCATTCATCTTGAACCATTTGATTTCCAGAGCTAAAGAAAGAATCATGGCAGATGCAGCTCTTTCTGGTCTTGTGAGTGATGTGTTACGGAGTCTGGCTTCTACTGCTTTCCAAGAGTTCGGGCGACTTCGGAGGCTCGAAGATGATGTTTCGGCACTTAAGGACACTTACACCCAGATCCAAGCTGTTCTCAGCGATGCGGAGGTGAGACAGAAAAAGGAAAAGAGTGTTGAAACATGGCTCAAGAGTCTCCGATCTGCATCTGTGGATGTGGAAAACATTCTCGATGATGTCTTGGTTGAAGCTATGTTGCAAAGGCTACATGATGAAAGAGGCATCAAGTACAAGGTTAGAGCATTTTTCACCTCCAAATATAACCCCCTATTGGTCCGCACGCGGGTTGCTAATAAAGTTAAAAATATACGGAGAAAACTTGACCGCATTGTAGCCAATAAATCCCAATTTAACTTTATTAGCGATACCATAAGTGTTGACACAGAAGTTGGTGGAGAGACCTTTAACATGGAAACTAGCTCACTTGTACCTACGTCCAAGATATACGGAAGAGATACAGAGGTGAAGAAAATCACTGACGATATATGTAGGAAAGATAGAACTGAACATGGCATTGAAGGGGTGCGTGTCTATGCTATATGGGGAATGGGGGGCGTGGGAAAGACAACTCTAGCTCAGTTAGTCTACAACCATGAAAGGGTAAAAGTACATTTCGAGTTACAATCATGGGTGCATGTCTCAAGTGAGTTCCAAGTGAAGAAGATAACTAGAGAAATCATTGAATCCATAGATAAATGTTCATTCGAAGTTGCACAGTTGGATACAATGCAGGTAGCGCTTCAAAACAAGTTAAAGGGAAAGAGATTCTTTATTGTATTGGATGACGTTTGGATCGAGGACCGAGACATGAAGAAGTGGGAAGAGTTGAGTAAAGCGCTAAGTAGTGGAGCAGAAGGTAGCATTATTATGGTAACAACACGAAATCAGACAACTAGCAGAATGATGGCAGAGGTTCCTGAGTTCCAGCATAAAGTGGGATGTTTGTCAGAAGAGGAGTCATGGTCGTTATTCAAGAAACTTGCATTTGCATCTGGAATTCAAAGGGAGGGGGAAAACATACACGATTTAAAGTGTATTGGAAAGGGGATAGTTGATAAATGCAAAGGCCTACCATTAGCGGTGAAGACTTTGGGTGGGCTGATGCGGTCTAAAGGAGGTGCAAGTGAGTGGCAAAGTGTGAAGGATAGCGATGTATGGGATTTGCAAGATAATGACATTTTACCGGCTTTGAAGTTAAGTTACGATAACTTGCTTCCACATATGAAACGATGTTTTGCCTATTTTTGTTTGTTTCCTAAAGGCTATGAAATGAGGAAGGATGTATTGATAGATTTGTGGATGGTAAATGGCTTTCTTCCAACCAGGAGAGAAGCGGACTTGTATGTGACCGGTGAAGAACTTTTTAATTGTTTGGTTTCGAGGTCCTTCCTCCAGGACGTGCATGAAGATAGAAATTACATGGATTTGGTATGTAAAATGCATGATTTGATGCATGACTTGGCTCGAGAAGTGATGAGACATGAGTGCGCTATTATAGAGCCTGGTAAAGAGTTGATAACCCCAGATGAGGTGCTTCATTTTAGCTCATCATGTTCGGACTTTTCCTTCTTGGATCAGGATTTGAAAAGGTTAAGATCATTACGATCAATATTCATTTTTGGTGATGGATATTATTACAAAGGTAACATCCTCAACGGAATTTCCAACCATCCGTATCTAAGGATGTTGCTTTTGAACCACACCAGAGTATCAAGATTGCCAAAATCAATTTGCAAGTTGAAACATTTGAGATACTTGAGTATGTCAGGCTCAAACATAGAATTTCTACCGGAGTCGATTATTTATCTTTGTAACTTGCAAGTCTTGAATGTGCAAGGGTGTTGGATGTTATGTAAGTTGCCCGAAGGTATTAGGTACATGAAGAGTCTTCGATGTCTTAAAAACCAAGGTTGTTTGAGACTTGGGTACATGCCTCTTGGAATGAAAGAATTAGTATGTCTTGAAAAACTTGGAGAATTTGTTGTTGGTAAAGAGAAGGGGGCTCAAATAAGGGAGTTGGGAGATCTAAATCTTCTTAGGCCATCCACTATCGTACCACTCATACCACTCATACCAGCTGCCACATCAGCTGCC
>LUCG01294203.1:0-14125 GCA_001633085.1 Carthamus tinctorius
TGACCGGATGAGTGGTGAAGATCACTTCCTTACTCATTTTGTTAGCATTTCTCATTTGAACCTTACTCATCAAACATCGTTTGCAAATGCCATTAAAAATAACACTAATATCGAATATTACAAAAACAAAATGTTTTAAACCACCCAACTGATATTTATATACTTTTACATAGTAAAAACAAGCCATGATATGAAGATATTTATTTTTAACCATACAATTGATATTGAAATGGTATGAAACAAACTACAAATTTATTGATTATTATAAAAGACACCATAGCATACAGTACAATACAACTGAGACATATATATATTGATTGATTCCCATTCCCATAAAGCATTACCCATCATTACATACCAACAGGTTACAAACAAGTGAAGCCTTGAAAAAACTGAAAAACAACCCTCCATTGTGACAGAGTTGTGATGGCAGACTAAAACAATTTGCTGCCATGCCCAAAAGCTCACCAAAAACAACCCACTTCTCTCTTCGATTCAAACCCCAAATCCAACAAACTTGCTTTACGGAATCGAAATCTACCCAACACGACAACATGAAAACAGATCATACGAGTGAAAATAAAATACGTACCTGTTAACAAAAGCTTCGTGAGAAGCTAAAACACGACTAGGATCATTGCGAAAGGCGTCTCCAAGAACCATAAGAAAGCCTCAAGGAAATATGGCTGTGATTATAAGACCTTGTTTATGAGGCCAAAAAACTCTTGCAGCAGTTACTACTGGTTTTAACAGTTCAACTGCAAAAAAAAAAGAGGATCAGCCAAATCCCTTGAGAACCAACTTGCTGGATGCAGACAGACGCTTATCGCTCGGCCTATAAAAAACTCAAACACGATACGGGTTTTGGAGTTTAAGAAAGGATATCGCAGTGCCAAAGACGGTCCACTAAACGACCAACTCTACAACTGCTCATCCCGTCACATTTCTGGAGATTCAAACCGACAACTCCTAGTTTCACAAAGTAAGGCAAGCTCTTGTCTGATACTAGACGGCATCTTGAGATCGAAAGAATATGCAGATTCAGTTGTATCGCACATGCCAAGGCTGCAATGCCTGAATCGGTGATCGTGCATCCAGAAACATCGAGTTCGCTAAGCTTTAAGCAGTTGGATGCAATGGCCACCAAGCTTGCATCGGTTATGGATCTGCAACCGTCGAGGTTTAGAATCTCGAGGGTTCCGCCATGCACCTTGGTGATTTCGGAAACCATGTTATCGGTCAGATTCGCGGACCCGCTAAGGTTGACTTTAATTAAACCGGCCTCACAGCAACGGACGAGTGGGGTGAACCCCTCGTCGGTAATTCCATGAGCCCCGGTGAATTCCACGTTTCGAAGTTGAGGGCAAAGATTACCAAACAATACCAAGCTGTTATTTCCGAATCCGGGGCAGTTACGAACGGATAAAGATCGGAAGGCGTTGCATTGGAAGAAGGGAATTTTTGGAGCCAAATCCTTAATCCCGAAACAGTTTTCCAAAGTAAGACTTTTCAAGTTATTATTGCAGTTTACGAGCATACTAAACACACCACATTGCGTAACCCTGTTGCATTCTTCTAGCAGCACGCTCTCGAGTGAAAGTGCCGATTTAGTGAAAGATGTTACTCCGTTGTCTGATAAGAGCGCACATTTCCTTAAGCAAAATTGCTTCAGATTTGGGCAACCCTTGCCAACTGCTTCAAGCCCCAGATCAGTAACTCCGAAGCAGGAGGTAATCATTAACGACCTCAACTTCTGCAAACCTCGACCATTGCCCATAACCCAAAAGCCCTTCTCGGTTACCTTAGGAAGACCAGTGAGAACCAAGTCGGTAAGTGCAATCCCATAGTGTCCAATCACAGCAAGTGATAAATCACCGACGTTTAAAGTTTGCAGCTTTACTTTTGTCAAGGAATAGCTTGCCGATGACAACAAACTTGCAATTCCTTGATCTCCAACTAGCGAGCAGTTCTTTATCGATATAGACTTCAAGTTATGGCAGCTTCGGCCAATCGCTTGTAGGCCTTCGTTGCCAATGTTTGAGCAAGATTCTATCGATAGTTCTGTGAGGTTAGGGCAGTTGTTTGCGATAGCCAACAAAGACTTGCTGGAAATTGATGGGATTTGACAAAGATCGAGCTTTTCCAACCGATGGCACCCGCTAGCGATTTCAATAAGGCCCTCATCTGAAATGGATGACAGATTCCACAGGGAAAGATCCGTAAGAGAAGGGCAACCACGAGCAACTGCCGTGAGTCCGAAGTCGGTCACCCCACGAACAACATTGTTTCCATGGATAGAAAGTTTTCCGAGCCCTCCAAGAGTAGCGGCTCCGACAGCAATCGCTGCAAGTCTGACATCTGTAGCCTTTTTCCCTTCTAGGCACCTTGAGAGGTGTCCCTCAATGGGGATTGATTCTTTCTCTGAAGCTTGGCTGATCTCGTCAGTATGGATGGTGCTTAAAAGCATAAGCCAGTGCTTTGAAACAGAAGCACATGAGCTCCTTTCTTTGTTTCCACCGAGGCGTCTAAAAATCTCAAACAGGCATTCATCAGGAAGCACTTCAATGGTGGTTTTCTGTTTCTTACAAACTTCCCCACTGAATACGAACGGAGCACTGATCCTAGACCGCTTGCAAGGTAAGGAGTACACCTCAACATGATGTCCAAGAGAAGAGAAAATACCCAAATCCATCGGATTTGTGTACATCGACTTCCGATGAGAAAAATCACCCTCCCCTGAAAACATATATACAAAAGTTCACAATCTATTCCATTTTAAAATGATTAAAAAGACACAATTTAAAGTCTTGCAAGAACGAGGCAAATCTAACCAATGGACTTTGGCCCAAATGGTACCAAGTGCTAACCGAGTTTTTTTTAACAGTAGCCATGGTTCAAAACTTGTTATTAAAAACATCTGTGCGTGTTTCTCAGCCTTTTCAAAACAAAAATATTAAGCAAGTAATAACTTTAGATCAAAGGCTTGAATATAGGCACATTCTTCAAGCGAAAATTCTACATACATTAGACTTTACTCTTTGATCAAATATTCATGTAGGACCCCGATTCCATGATGCACGCTGATCCTAATAAACCATTATCTTTTTTCAAGTTTGTTTAGAAGTCTGGTTAGATCTCTCCATAAGTTTCAAAACTTAACCTTCCAACATTTAAATGCCCAAGCAGCGATTATGCAGCCGCTTTAATGGATATCCATCTGAGCGTATAAACATAATAATTCTCTTTATACTGTGTGAACATATGAGTATAAAACTAACTATATTATTCTGATCCATCATTGATCCATTTTTACAATTACTCAGGTTATCTTCAATCCAAAAACCCTATTTTGCTGGTGCTTAAACTCCAATTGTTAAAAATTCCATCTTAATCCTCTTTATGATCAAGTGCTGAATGAAATACGTGAAGCATCTTTGCTAGTTGCATTTCCAGGGCTATTTAATTTTGCATGATTTCTACTTCATATTACTAATATTTTGGGCATGCTTCCATCAATGTCTATAAGAAATTCAGCATTGTCTTCCTACCGAACTTTACGGTAAACAGATTGAGCAAATTAGCTAAGAAAAACAACATAAACTCAAAATTAAGAAGCGAGATAGATCGATACCGCTGTAACCGACGAGTTTCTGCATGAGTACAGTTGAAGGAAATCCACGAACCGCAAAACCCCAAGAAACCCTCGATCGAGAGCAAAAAAGAGGAAATCTAGCAGCAAGAAGAACAATAAGACGATGATGAAAAGATGATGCGTAAGAAGCGATGAATGCATCAGAATTGTTGATGGATCATGTGGAAACCCTAACCCTAATGATTTTAGGGCAAAAAGGAGAGAAATTTGGGAACGGTTGAATCACGCATATGTTATTGTCGGAGGGGGGCCAGTTGGGTTTATATAAATCAAGGGTACAAAGGTAAATTCTACATGTGCAATGAATCAAGTCCCAAATGGCAAATATTATTTTCCTTTCTTCTATGTTATTTCTTTAATGCAAGTGAGGATATATGCATGATTTTTATTGTATTAAACTTTTAATGTGATTTTTAAATGAAAAGGTTGTGAAATTTAGGGGTGAGCGTGAGACTCGTACCGTATCGAACCGGTACCGTACCGAAAATTCCCGATATCGAAAATGTGGAAAACTTAATATCGAATACCGAACCAATTAAAAGTGTACGGTACCGGTTTGGAACCGATACAAGTAACGGTATTTCGGTACTAGTATCCACTCAGTCCCGATTTTACACTTTATAACCTTTAAACTTTGATTTCTTGAGGTTAGATATTGAAGTGGTTGATCAATTGCAAGAAACTAGAATTTTTTGAACGTTTAGAGTTGGTATCTTCACACCTTCATCGATAATGAACCGTTTTATTTGTAATGGGTTTGCCGTTTCTTTTGTTATTTAAAAAAATTTGTGTTTTTTCAAGTTTCGGTACCGCTCGGTATTTTCGGTAATTAGAGGGAACCGATACCGGTATTACCGAATACCAATTATATGAAAAACATGGAACCAATTACCGTACCGAAATACATAAATCGGTTCGGGACCGGTATGGTACCGGTACGGTACTGATTCGGTATCGGGATTTGGGATTCGTTTGCTCACCCCTAGTGAAATTTATGTTTGAATAGAATCAAAATTATAAAAGATGGTCGATGACTAGTAGCTCAGTTGGTAATGAATGAGGGTAGTGTTTGTCTACAAGGTTCAAAGATGCTCTCATAGCCACAATCGCTAAGTGAGTCTGGTATGCCCCCTCACATTACGAAATTGATAGACGATTGTGGACCAGTTGAAGTTGTCGATATCAACATTTTTTTTCTCTAAAACTACAAAAGATGGTCGGTCAAACATGTATTGTTAATTTGAATACATGGTAACAAAAATATTGGTATCAAATTAAATGTTATAAAGTTATATTTTTAGCATAAATTATTTAATCCAAACTCGTATATGGGCTGGGTTCGATGAGAAGGGTAATAATCTCTATCATTGGATGTGTATTGAAATGAGATGCAATCCACATAAGATGCAACCCGATCTATTCCCTTATTAAACGTAATTTATAGGATAAGTTTAAGATTAAAAACGATCAATGATTTATATCCTTCTTTTACGTTCACACCTTAACTTTTTTTCCTCATACGATCATTCGCCTCGATCAAATAGTATGATAAGAATGAAGTATTTATTTATGCATAAAGTGAATGATGAAAAATTCTGTTGCATTTTTTAAAGGAGACAATATAAAACCAAGAAAATATTATGTTTGATTAATAAAGTTTAATGATTATTTTGTACCGTAAGGTTTATCTATTGGTTATTATTCTATTCAAGTTGTGTTCCATTAAGAAATTAAGGTTAACATGAGAAGCGTACGAAGTGGTTCGTCAATGTTTACATAAGAAGTGAATGCATGTTAGGATAAGATGCACTTGATCAAATTTAATCCTAAAGTACAATTAATGGAGGACAAAATTAAAAGTGATCAATAGACTTTAGATCCACTTCTCATATTTCTCATGTTAAATTCAACTTCTCACACAATCTTGCATTCCTGCATATTTTCTCCATCCAAAAATAAATATCCACGATAAGAAAAACCAAATAGTTATAGAAATATAGAATTATTACACTTTCTAATTATAATAATTAATTCGATATTTTGAAACTTCTTTTATTAAAAACAACATAAATGAAACATATGACATTATAACTAGAGCTATCAGTTGGTCTTCCTAAGGGCGGTGACATCCGGCGGGAGGGGATTAGTGGGCTGCTCATGAATGCCCGATACCGTCAGAGAGGCGTGCGTACGTGTGTTTGTTTTCGTGGTAGTCGTTTATTGGTTCGATGCCGCTATGCCTTTAAAAAAAATTGAGATGCCTGTAACACCAATTTGTCCATAAAATACCAAAAAATTTTAGCACGATTTGCTAATGAGCGACAAGAAAGAAGTTGGAGATCGAATGGTAAATCAGTTTGAGGAGGTAGCCGATGAGAAAGCACCACTTTATCACGATAACCCAAAAAACTTTTTGCCCAAAAATAATACCATGTCTAAAATAATGTTTATTCAGGGTTGGGTTTCAGTGAGAAGTTGAGTTAACGGTGAGAAACGTGAGAAGTGATTATTCACCATTGGATGAGAAATGGATGAATATTAGGATAAGATGCACCGAGATAAGATGCATCGAGATGCAACAGATCTGTTTCATTCTAAAGTCCAATTCATGGGAGGGCATGAGATTAAAAGTGATTATTGGATCAAATTCACTCCTCATGTTTCTCACTATTAACTCAACTTGTCACACGATCCTACGTCTGTTTATTCAATTATTTATATCTAAAATTGAAAATGAATTATGCGCGCTCTGAAGAAGAAAAAGATTACATTTTAATTTGTTCATAGGAGAAGATTTCAATCCAAACCATGCAAAGTCTATTAATATTTTCATTAAATCATTTTTTAACTAACTAATGTCTTATCAAGACTATTAAGAACATTAAACCCATTATTAGCGTAATCTATAAGACTAATTTGCCCACTAGTTGAAGTTTAATAGATGATAGATCCAATGAACCTTTCATCAAAACCTAGCTAACTCATCTATTATCATTAAAGTAAGCTCAACTAGGAAGCAGATGATTTTGGGTTTTTTTTTTCATGTTAGTTCGAATATTTTCAAACACAGTGATTACTTTTCTGATTATTATTTAAGGCATCATATAATTAGATGAGGTGAATACAAACTAGTTTGAATATTAATCGTTACAAACTTCCTCCTCCCCCAACAAAATTGTACTTTTATTCTCTTTTTAAAATACGTATCTACCTATTGTCATTAGTTTCACAACATAAACTTTATAAGAATAGTTTAATTACCAAATCTACAACAATCCAAATGTTTTTTTTCCTCAAAATGAAAACTATTATGTTTGATTTTTAGAAAGAAAAACCATCTTCATAGAGGGCTCTTGGTCGAAAATTTGGCAAGCAAATATCCTTCATATAGTTTGATATTTCGCTAGGAGAGAGGTCCATAACTTGTTGTCTACTAGAGTAAACCTTCAAAAACGTGGAGTGTTGGTTCCGTGTAATTGCCTTCTATGCAGAAGCAATGTGGAGAGTATGTGACACCTGTTTGTGGACAGTGGATCGTCCTTTTGCCGAACAAGTGTGGAGAGAGGTTGGTTTTTGGTATCTAGGAGACGAAAAGGTTGGAATCCCAAATGATTTTCCCACTCCCTTTTTCTCCATTTTGAGCTCCTATCATGCTTCTTTCAATGCAAATTCTTTATCTTTTGTGAGGTATATGGAATCGGAGAAATGAAATTTTGTGGACCAACACCCGGACACCAACCCAAATCGTACGTAGATCCTTAGAGGTGCATGGGGATTGGGTGAAAGTTAATTTTTTGTGAGATCAAATGGGAACCCATGGGAGTTCAGGAAGTTGGCACAAACCTCCTTTAGATTTTCTGAAGTGTAATACTGACGCGACTACCTTCAAGAGCAACTTGTTTGTCAGTCAGTCTGATATTTTCCAGGATGCTAAATAGAACCTTTGTGGTTGCTCGAACTTCTAATATAGTTGGAATGTCGTATGTCAAGAAATATGAGACACTTGCTATGTTAGAAGTGATATCCTGGGCAGGGAGCTTGTATTCCAAAATAGTAATTTTTGAGTCAGACACAAAGCTTGTTGTCTGAGCTACCAGTTCCCTCTCAAAGATAGAACGAAATTCGGTGATATTATTTCTAGATGCCGTATGCTTCTCCACCAACATGACTTCTACTCTATCAGTTTCATGCGACGGCAAGCTAACAAGGTTGCTCATGCACTGACCCAGGGCATCTTGTTTTACCTCTTGTCTCACTTCTTGGTTTGAATTATCTAGCTTTCTTTCTCACCCTCTAAATATTGTTTGCCCGTTAGAAGTTCTTTGTTATAAGTTTTTTCTTTCTTTCAAAAAAATAAATAATCATTGGTCTTTTTTTTTTATAGATAATGTTGTATAAAATTCTTAGTCGATTAGGTTTATACGGTTCAAATCCTTTATACGGTTCAAATCCATTATTAAATACATGTAAATCATACAAAATTCATTTATAAGAAATCAATATTACCTATGCAAAATTAGAAGTAAAAATTATTTTTTTACTTGATTACAAAAATATATAAGTTATAATTGAAGGTTCAAATTGCACTAATTCTATATTATAGTTAATTGATTGAATTTGTACAGATCCATAATTATGGTAAGCAAGTAGGCCACCTTGTCTTAATCAAAGATTAAATTTTTAATTAACAATTATCAACATGATTATTACCTTTGCCTCAATTACAAAATGTACCCTTATAGTTCTTGAAATCACAGATAGGCCACTTATATTTAGTATTTTCAAACAAAAATCTTTGGTGTTGACTGTTGACCAACAAATCATGAGATCATTTTTAGTTCGATTATTAGAAAGATAAAATGAACCATAAGAGCATCTTCAACAGCTTTTCTATATTTTTTCTAAAATAGAGAATGAAATGTTAAAATCTTCAAAACTTTGCTTTATCATCTCCAACAGCTTTTCTATTATAGAGATTTCATTATCACTTATATTATTAAAATATACATTACATTTATTATTCCAATAAAATTTTTAAAAACTTTTAAACAATCAAATTATGCTATTGGTGGGGGATATTAAAATAATATTTCTCTCTCTACTTTTGGAGATTTTAGAGAATTATCTATATTTAGAGATTTCTCCAAGTTTTTCTATTTTAGAGAATGAGATAGCAAAGCTGTTGGAGCATTTTAGCAAACCAAAACCCAATTTTTGCTATTTTAGCAAAGCTGTTGGAGATGCTCTAGTCGTTTTCTTTTTTAATTTAACAAATATCAGAATTTTAAAGATGTTGATAAAAATATTTATGTGTGTATAATATTTTTTTCCTTATATGTAATTTTAGGTTAATGATTAACTTGAGTTTACGATGAGAAATGTGAAAAGTGGATCTGAACGATTGATGTTTTTAATGTTATTCCCTTCTGTTAATACACATAAGTATTTTGACTTAACAAATAAACAATCAATTACAAAGTATTTTGTTTGTCGATGTAATCCCATCATCACCCAATGTTCCAAAGAAATTTGATATAACTTTAATTTCAAAACAATAGCATTTCAAAACTATTGATAATTAGAGATATGAATTTTGTTTTAAATACAGTGTTATTTTAGAACATCTCCAATAGTTTCTTCAAAATGGAGATTTTATGGGTTTTTTGCAACAGCTTTCCTAAATCTTTCTCCAAAATAGAGAAAATATGAGAGATATGATAAAAATTTCTAAATTGGAGTTATCTCCAAAAATGATTACTTAGGAGAGAAACCATTTCAACCAATGATATTGGTTTAAAATAATTATTAGTAGATAGAAATAATATTTTGTTAGTTGCATTTAATATTTTAATAATATAATTAATTATGTAATCTTTAAAATATCTTTTGAAAATGATTTTAGAAAAACTATTGGAGATACTCTTAATATTTTTAACGAAAGGGTAAATTACATATTTGGTCCCTGTGGTTTACTATTTGTTGCACTGTTGGTCCCTATTTTGAAATAATTACAGATTTGGTCCCTGTGGTTTACACTTTCTTGCACCGTTGGTCCCTATGGTTTACACTATATTGCACTGTTGGTCTCTATGGTTTACACTATGTTGCACTGTTGGTCCATATGCTTAACAGACTAAAAGTTAGGGACAGGGACCAACAGTGCAACAAAATGTAAACTATAGGAACCAAATCCATAATTATTTCGAAGAGGGACCAACAGTGCAAAAAAGAGTAAACCACATGGACCAAATATGTAAATTACCCTTAACGAAATATAGGGAAACATAGTTTTAATGGCGAAAGTCTTTAAATACAATATCCAATCTGTAAAGTTATCAAATTCTTTATTTAATTTAATCATCTAAGAAAAATGATTTTGGGTGCACCTTCCTCATGGTTTTCTTTATAACTATTTAATTACAAGTTGTTTGTTGCTAAAAAAAAAGTTTAATTACAAGTTGTTAGAAAAGGGTAATGCAACTTGGATTCTCACGTGAAAAATTATAATAATCAAAATGGTAATACATTAGTATTATTCTATAGCGGATTTCACGGTAGCAGTAGTTTTAGTTCTACATTAGGAGCAAGGGGGCTCTATCTAAAGGAGGTACGGGCCCCTCCCATAGTACGATACGATGCAGCTAAAAAACTATAAATACGATAGTTAGAAAAATTGGTAACCTAACCCAGGGCCGACCCTGATCATGTGCCCCAAAGGGCATCAAGTTTTGGAATGTTATTGGCTATAGTTTAATATCGGATTATAAATAATTGACTCATATCCAAGCCACAGAGTTAACCATAAGTGCCTATTCGGTATTTTGTCCATTAATTAGAATGGAGGAAGAATGACATCGTAAACCTTCAAACAACTAAGTCAGTTCGTTTTGTTCTCTCCAAATTGTCCTCTACTTTTCTTTACCTATGTTTATTCTCTCAAATATGTTATGAAGTCATCTTTTTCTAAGAAACATTTTTATCTTTATATTCAAAATGATATTTGGTAAAAAAACAAAAACAAAAAACAAAAAACAAAAAAACACCCACCTTCATCTTATTCTAACAAATAGTTTAAAGAAATTATATTTCCTCGTGCCTTTTTAACCTACCAATCCTCATACTCACTTGATCATTTGACATGTGTAATGCACTAATTCTCTTTCTTCATATCATTCCTAAATTTTAACACTTGTCAAATAATCAAGTGAGTAAGAGGATTGGTAGGTTAAAAAGGTAGGAGAAAATATAATTTCTCTTCCTTTTTATATCCAAGATGATATTTTTGTAAAAAAAACATTCATCTTAGTCTAAATTTAATTTTCTCTTTGTATTTAAAACGTTATTGGTAAGAAAATAGCTTATTTTCCGTGAATACTTGGGAGAGGAAAAAATTTATTATATTTAAGAAATCATCATTCTTGTTATGTACCGATTGTTTAATGTTAATTTGTAAATGATAGGCATGAAACTATGATGATCACATATAAAAATAATGAAATTGTTTGCACAAAATTACTTATTCATATTGTAAATGTTAGTCATAGTTTGATGTTTGTGACTAGTGATGGCCAAATTTCGGGTTTGGGCTGGGCCGGCCTCCAAACCGTTGCTACAGTGTTTGGCTAAACCGGGTTGGAGCCAAACCGGTTCGGGTTCGGGCCGTGCTGGGAGAAGTAATGGTTGGCCCGTTTAAGCTGGGTTCCAAACCGAGTTAGCCAAACTGGTTCGGGCCGGGCCCAAAACCGGGTTGGGTTGGGTTCGGACCATTTCCGAAACTTTTTTTTTGAAGATTTGTTTGATTTTTTTGTATATACTATTATTCTAATAAGTAATTACTACTTAATTACTAAACTCAAAAAACTTAAAAGCCAAAAAATAGATCGGATCACTAAAATACACATACGAGAATACGAGAACACGAGAACTTGAGAGTAGAGAATACGAGAACTAGAGACCTCGAGAGTAGAGAATACGAGAATGAGAACTAGAGAAACAAATATACGAGAGCTGATAAATGAGAAAGTTAAGCGTTTTTTACGTTTTTTGCTAGTTGGGAAGTGGTGGTTTGATCCATAACACCCCACTAGTATTTATATACATTGGATGATGAAAAAAACTAAAAAAAATATTTGAAAATTTTGAAATCGGCATCGGGATCAACCCGGGTCAGGATCGGTTCTTGAACCGGTTCAGGTTCAAACCGGTTCGGGCCTAATAATTCCTGGAAAAAAAACCCAAACCGGTTTGAAAACCAGTTTGGCCTAGGGTCGGGTTTGGTTTTTTTCGTCGGTTCGGGTTCGTTTGGCGCTCACTATTTGTGACTATGCATGCTAACATGTCATCTAATTTTTGACTGTTTGTTCATAAATTGATATTGATTTGCACATTACTTTTGACTTGTGTGACATTAACTTTATGTAACTTTACAATTTCGACCTGTATGTCGCATTTGCTAAAGATCGACACCCGGGNCTCTCTAGATCGGCCCTATAACCTGTAATTGTAGTAGTATTAGTAGCAGCTAGAGATGGTCAAAATGATTTTTGGATCATAGAACTAAAATAGTCTCAATCTAAGATTTTCCTTTTATAACAGGTCAAACGTAACGGGCCTGGATGGACCCAAATCAGTTATGATTTTTTTTTTCAAAGACCGGTTTTAAATACATGGGTATTATTTGAATATTTTTCATTTTGGATAATATCTTATGGAAATACACTTTAAAGTCTCTAATTGATCATTCAAATACAGTTTCAATATTTTTTAAAACTTTTTGTATACAAAAATATTATACATGTTTATAAAATTACGTTTTAAATTTAGTATGAAAACACTATAAAATAACTTTAGAAAGAACTTAAAAAACTTTTAAAAAAAACTTGAAATTTTTGGTAATAGATGAAAATCCTGTAACAGTCTAAAAACTTGATGTATATTTATAAAAACTTAGCTTTAAAAAAAATCAAGCATATGTAGCCGTCGTGGTCCGTCCAAGACCTAACATCGTCAGACCTTGAATCTTAAAAAGTAAAACCGGTTCCAATCCTAATCATCCTAGGCTAGACCAGGCCCAATTTGACCATCTCTACTCTCTAGTAGCAACACCTATAACATTATACCCTCATGTAATATGTCGGGATTAGTTTAGGTATAGCCCATTACACCTTTCTAAAGAAAAACATTATACCCTCATATATTGTTATTGAGGCAATAAACTTCAAAATATTTGTCCAGAGTATTTTACAAATAAATCAATAATCTTGTAAAATATATATAAAAGTACACTATTTGTTCGACTTTCTTATGTATTGTGATGTATATTTAGACTTCTGCTAAAAGGTTTATATATTGGTTGACAACAAAGACGGATAGTTAACTACAAGGGTTGTGACTTGTGACGTAGTGGTTGAGATTCTAAAGGATGTGGCTGAATATCCCATTTGTTTAGGATTCAATTCAAGGCATACGTAATAATTGGGGCCACTAAGTTTCTAATAGTCACAATTTGCTGGGATTAGTCTATGTATAGTCTGAGACACCATTTCACAAAATACAAAGACTGATATTGTGAAGTTTATAACTATAACTGTATAGTTTTATAGAGAATTGATGTACATCTTTACGATTAAAATAAAGTATCTGTACATAACTCACCAAAATAAATATTTTAAATATTCTTAAATCTAATAAACTCCATTGGTATTTTCAATTTCTTATCTACATTATGTTCATCATTTTTAACTAAATTAACCATATAATAATTTGGAATAAAAAGACATGAAGCAACACTATGTCATAAAAAATGCTAATCATTTTTCAACTGTTATGACAAACACCAACAAAATGGAACAATTCAACCAACCAATTTATTGGTATATCATTGTAGATATATGATTGCAGATTCTAAAACTTATCAAAGTGTATTCATAATAGAGCTCTCAAATAAATGCTTATTATACTTACAAAAAAGGGTTGTTATAGAAAATTCAATTGTAAACTAGTATAACCGATATAAACGGTATTCTTGACTGATTTACCTAAAAATGATTTATGGTGGATATGTTTTTATCTTCAACAAGACAAATCAAAAACTTAATCAGTAATAAAAATAGGTCGATGAAAATGTACTCAAATAGTTACAATGACATTGTTTGGTAAACATAAAGTATGTTATAAGCTAGTTTATTTTTTGTATACATGTTTGGATAGACAAAAATTAGCTTATATAATAGTTTTTTCAAAAGCTACTTGGAGGTAGTTTTTTGTAGCTTTTTTCCAATTATACCTTTATTAATATTAATTATTATACCTCAATATACCTTTTATAGTCAATTTACATACTCATAAGCTAGTTTTGCCAAACATAATTTATTCATAAGCTAACTTATCAGCTACCAGCTAGGTTATCAGTCAACAGCTAGCTTATCAGCTAGTTTGCCAAACATACCCAATATCCTAAATCAGTTTATATAT
>LUCG01294336.1:0-15001 GCA_001633085.1 Carthamus tinctorius
ATATTTTATTTATTCTTGTTAAATAATTAAATGTATTTAAATAAAATAATTAAAAAGGTTGTGGGGGTTGTGGGTTGTGGTACTTGGTAGAGTGGACTTATTATGAGTTTGTGAGTAAAACTGTGTGACGCTGATATGACAGAGTGAGCTTGTGAGTTTTTGGGTTGTGCTACCGATAACCTTAAACCATGAGCATCAAAAAACAAACAATATATTAAAAATAAAAAAAGAATTAAAATAATAATAAATCTACACACTATATAGACGAAAACTACTATTTTTAAATCACATAAACAAAAATTACAATTTTTAACACGAAAATCATAATTTACTTCTTTCCAAAAGTTATGTTGATAGTCACCTTTTAAGATCTTTTGATATCTAGTTTCGTAATAATTTTAATAAATTAACGCAACATGGTGATTTCAACCACTTAGATCAAATTTTATGTCGTGTAATTGTTTTATTTTCCACCAATCAACATAAGACATATCATTAATAATATAAACTTCTAAATGATGGATATAAAAGAGACACGAATTGACATAAATTTGCAAATAAGTTGTGTATCATCAACCGACGTCATAGGATTTATGAGAGCGGTCGAAAAAATCTAACTGTTTTTCGATGGTTTACCAAGTGTTTCTTTTTTATTTTTATTTACTTTTTGGATAGTCGTCGGAAAATAGTGGGAAAATTGTCGAAAAGCCGTTGGTAAATGGAACAGTCGGAAATCAGTCGTCGGAAAACCGTCAGTAGCTTTAACGGACCAGCTTTTTAGTGACACTCGTTTTGTCGAAAAACCGTCGATTGGTAAAGCCTGTTTCGACGGTTTACCGACCGTTTCTGCCGTCGGTAATACGGTTTATCAATGTGATGTATTTCTTATAATGAAAACGTGAAGTGACTCCTAGGAGCTATCATTGTACAAAGTTCTTAAATAAAACCTGGGTTTTTATCTTAATGTCAATGTGAAGTAATATATTTGCTAGTTTTTTCTTAATTTTCTTGACTTCATGATTAATAATAAATATTGGAGTTGAAATAATAAATGAGACACACAAAAAGAAGTTTTTATAAGAACTAACATTGTAGACCTTTTATCTGAGTTCTTATTTTGATGAGTCAAAAGCGAGGTGACAACAAAAAGTGCATAAATAAGGTTCTTATAAGAACCTCAGTTGGAGATGCTCTTATTTTCATCGCTTGCTCATCCACCGGGTTTTTAAGAAGGAAGCTTTCTTAATTTCGACCAAGTTGTTAGGTGCCTTTTTACTAAACATGATCAGGTTTACTACGATAAAACAAGCTTTATAAGAATACTTCATAAAACTTAAGTTTATAAACCAAAATTAACAATTTTGCATTCAATTTAAAAGCAACAAGTTTATAAGACGTTTTTTGACGTCATAAAAAGTTTTTAAAGACACTTTTGAATTGAAACGTCATGTTAATGTTTTTATATGATTACTAAAAAAATGTTCTATAAAAAGACACGATATAAAAAGCATGTACAGATGACACTTTTCAAACATGTCCAATAAAAACTAATAGAATGCTTTAGTTTATAAATGTCTTTAAAAAACTTGTTAAGATGTCCACAAAAGTATTATAGAACTTATTATAGCATATTTTTACATGTAACACTGATTCCATAGACTTAATTAATATAAAACATTTAGGTCCGTTTGGTTGCAGGATTGATTGGATTTAGAGGGATTTGATGTTGGATTTCATTCTAATCTCATATTTGATTTGAAAGATTTTCAGGATTTGAAATCTTAAAATTTCATTGAGTTCCCATAAACACATAATTATAGATCCCGTGGGGTGATTGATATTTCATGGAATTTCATACATTTTTCTATATAGGATCCACTTTTGGGGGAATATGAGTCGAAGCAATAGCACAAATATTTGTAATTTCATATTCCTTAGAGAGAAGGTTCACTAGTGAAGTAAATCGACACATTCATACCCGAATCATGAATAATGTTTTAAAAAATGTTAAAACTATTTCATTTTAATAATTAAATAAGTACAATTATAATTCAATTAGTTTATAAATTACTTATAAATTATAATATTCAATACAATTCTAATATATATTCTGAATCCTATAAACCAAAACACCAAAAAGTATTCCAAATTTTTACAAATCCAAATCCCTGTAATCTCACCATCAAATCGAACATCCACTTCAAAGTTTAAACCCATTTTATGGACAATCATAAAAAATTGAAAGGTCAGTAATGGTGGGTAATATAAAACTATTTTTAGTTTGTACATCAAGAAGCTATCCAAAAGGGTATTTTAATTCATGGTGCCACTAATTAACACTGCATGAAATGAGCTTAAATCCATCACTCTTTTTCCCTAAAATCTCATATATAAAAAAACCCTTTCTTTGCAAACATGGATAGTTTTCAAGAAACCCCCATTTTGTTCTTGCTTGATTTATGCTAGTTTCAACTCTTTTTCTTGATCAATACATGAAAACCCCACATCAAAACTCAACTGTTCTTGAAGAGTTTCTTGTTTATTTGACATCAAAAGCTCAAAAACCCACAAAGATTTTGTTTTCTTTTTAGCCATTTTAGGGTTTTTGATTAGGGTTTGGTGTAAGAATGGATGGGAGTAACATTTATAAAGCTAGTAGTAGTTTAAGAGCAAGCAATGGTGGAAGAGGTTCGAGTTTACGAGCTACAAGTACTTCTTTATGGAGGCATTCGGGTATGGATGTTTTCTCGAAATCTTCTCGTGAAGAAGATGATGAAGAAGCCCTTAAATGGGCTTCTCTTGAAAAGTTGCCGACTTTCGATCGTTTGAGAAAAGGTCTGCTTTTCGGATCAACGGGGCCATCGCATGAAGTTGATGTCGATAATCTTGGTTTTGAAGATCGAAAGCATTTGCTCGATAGGCTTGTGAGGATTGCCGATGAAGATAACGAGAAGTTCTTGTTGAAACTAAGGAACAGAATCGATCGGTACTTTGCTCCAACTATCGTCTTTTTAGTTCGGCTTTTAACCCAAACTTTTGCATCATTTCTTACATTAACACTTACGATGAAAAGCGTTTATCAGCCTTTCAAGAAGTTAAAATTTTTTGCCTTATCAAAAACCTGCTTATTGTTTTCTCAGAAAGGTATAAACATTTCATCCAAACACTTTAAAATAGCTTATTGCTTTTCTAGTAAGTGATCCCAAATACCCTAAAATGGTGTAAAATTTGGAGTAGTTCATCTCCTTAGGCCACTATTTTTTATACTGGAAAAATGTTTTTGTTAAATTTTTTCATAACCATTCTATAAATATTCCATTTCAAAAATGTAAACATTTGCGTTTTTTTAATAGAAATTCAATGCATGTTCTTGATTGGTTTTACGATAATTTTTATAAAAACCTTTCATTTGAATTTTTCAAGAGAAGTTTGATTTTCGAGGATGTATCCTAACTTTTTCTTCTACAAATTCAATCTATAATCTTTGTTGTTATGGTAAATTTATAAAGAAGTTTCTTTCTTTACCCTCTTAGGCCACAACCCTCTCAAGCATCAAGCCCACTCTATAACATCAGCATCACATCAGCTTTACCATAAACCCACTATAAACCATTTGGAACCCTCTCTGTTTAGTAACACAACCCACTAAACCAAATACCCAATACATTAATATTTTAAATAAAAAAAAGAGAGAGAAAAAGAGAGTAGAGAGAGAGAGAGAGCATGGAGCTCCGGCTTCATCGGTGTGGGGAAGCCGATTGTCCGAGCCAGCCCACCAGCCCATCGCCTTCATACCGTATTGATCTCCAGCCCGTCGAGCCATAGGAGGCGTTACGGATAGTCTTATAGGGGTATGGATAGGTGCATGTGAGTGCAGAGGTAGAGTCGGTATAAAAGGGGTATAAAATAATATGAGTGAGAAAGGGATATGAGGGTGTAGAAATAAATTATTCATAGATAATTGCTTTCTTCCTTGTTATATATATTTTTAATTATTTCCCTATATTGTAAGATCAATGTTGATCATGTGTTCTATTTTAAATACATTACTGTGATTTGAATTATTAACTTTTTAAAAAGTTTGAATCATAGAGATGAAATTTTTATATACCAAAAGTTAAACTAAATATGATTTTATAATACAATAGCAACAAACATGAACCAACTAATGTCACTTACAATATAAAATGATCTAAAATTATATAAAATACGAAACTTCAAGGAACATTTTGTAAAAGAAAAATAATTTAAAATTTAAAATTTAAAAGAGAAATTATATCCAACTCTAACAAGTACTTTATTTTACCAATTCTAACATTAGTTAAAATAATAAAATATTCAGTATATTTAATAAAATATCGTTTTCTCTTTTATACACATTTAACTTCAATGTTCTTTATTATTGGTGGAAAATGTATAAAATAACGTTTCTCTGTCTTCTAAAAGGTTTTAGAAATTTCTTTAAATTTAAAGATTTTTACAATTTTTTTATCATAAAAGATAGCATAGTTGTTGGAGTAAAAAAAAATCCGTACTTTTTCTATTTTAGCATAGACGTTAGAGATACTCTTATACTATTCACCAACACTAAAATGGTATAAGGCCAAGCGTACTGGTTTCGTGGTGGGCTCGGCGGGCTCAACCCTCCCATACTACGCAATTAGTTTCGTGGTGGTTTGGTTTTGGGAGCGGTTTCGTGAAGCCGCTTGGCTTCACTCTCTCTCTCTCTCTCTCCCCCCTTATATTTATATATAAAATATTAAAAAAATGTAAAGGGTACGAAAGGTTGTGTTACGGGATTTGAAAGGTCGATGATGATTTGAGGGTGAGATAGTAGAAAGTTGACGTAACATTGATTTGGCAATGAAACCACGAAACCAAAAACTTATGTGGTACTCGTGGCCTAATAATTGGTGCTGGGTTAAATTGAAATGGTGTACAAATGGTCTTCGGTGTTAGTTGAAATAATTAATGTTCGAGTCCTACGTCAGCCTAATTTAAACTAAGTATCCATTATATATGTTTCAGATTGCCATTCTCTTATAAAGAACTTAAAAAAAATTAGAATGACTACACATTATCAGGCACTACTAAAAAACTGTATACTATCGACGGTCGTTACCGACTGTTAAAAGTAGTCGAAAAATTCTGTCTGTTTTCCGATGGTTTATTGACTGTTTTTTTTTAGTTAGTCATCAGAAACTGTTGGAAAATAGTCGGAAAGCAGTCGGTAAATGAAACAGTCGGTACAGGTTGTCGAAAAAACAGTCGGTAGCTTTTACCAACCATTTTTTAGCGACGCTCAGTTCATTGGAAAACCGTCGATAAAACCTACAACGGTTTATCGATCGTTTCTGACGTTGGAGCCTTGTTTTTTAGTTGTGAGGGTTAGTTTTAACAAAACTACTATCTCTTAATGTTTATGTGTATTTTATTAAGTGATAATTGGTTAAAATGGGAATGTTACAGGGTTGGGATTGAATTGCCAACAATTGAAGTCAAATTTGAGCATGTGACTGTGGAGGCAGATGTTAATACAGGAAGTAGAGCTTTACCTAGCTTTATAAACTTCCATATTGATATATTTGAGGTAAAAAAGTATATGCAATCATTATATACCTACAACTTTCATGTATATATATAGAGAGGTTTAAGAGGAAAAACCTAAAAAATAGAAAATGAGGAACATCCTGGTAATCATTTATCTGGACAATATGTATTACCCGCGTGTTCCTCGTTTTTTCACAATTGCACATGTACATGTGCATATCGTTTAGATGAATAGTTAGCCACGTGTTCCTCGTTTTTTCACTATTTTGCGGTTTTCCTGAATACCCGACCCTATATTACAAATACTTACGTACACTCATTGGTTTTGATGACTTTTCTAGACGTTGGGCTTTACTGATAAAGTTGGCTACCCCATTGGGCGAATGACCCTTTGGTCCACTTTTTTAAATGTTTCTAGTTAGTTTTTTTTTCGAATTTGATGAAATATGTATGAACTTTCTATTCAATTAGGGGTTCTTGAGCTTCTTCCGTCTTCTTCCAAATTCAAAAAAGCATATAACAATCCTTGATGATGTCAGCGGTGTGGTTAAGCCTAGCAGGTGAGAAGACAGACCACAAACCACCGTCAATATAACTCAGTTATGATTGCTTCATGAGATCTAACATCGTAAAACATGGTTGTAGAATGACTTTACTTTTGGGTCCTCCGAGTTCCGGGAAAACGACGCTATTGTTGGCCTTGGCTGGCAAGCTCGATAAGGACCTTAAGGTAAATTCTTATCACTTAATTTCAAGATTTTGTAACATTTCAGTTTTCAACAATTTATTTAGCCTTGTGTTATAAAATCATATATGTAGAGCTCTGGGAGGGTGACATACAATGGCCACGAATTGCATGAGTTTGTTCCTGAAAGAACGTCTGCTTATATAAGTCAAAATGATGTCCATATCGGAGAAATGACTGTTAGAGAAACCTTGGCTTTCTCTGCTCGATGTCAAGGGGTTGGATCACGTTATGGTTAGATTGATATTTTTCGGTCACAATTTTTTTCCTTTTTGAAAATATTATGATATTTGGAACATTTTAACGTTACAAAATATACGCCTGTGTTGTATAAATTGTAGAGATGTTGGTAGAGTTGTCAAGAAGAGAGAGAGATGCAAACATCAAGCCTGATCCTGATATCGATGTCTTCATGAAGGTATGAAACAATCGGCAAAATGGGGGGTTGGGGGGGTCCTTTCATTATAAAAATCGGCTTTTATATCAACGATGTCTAAATGTCCTAATGAGTTGCTTTATATGAAACATAACTTTATGCAGGTAACAGTTGTGTGTCTTATATAAAGATGTTACAGATGGATGTTAGGAAAAATTTAGGCATGTTAATAAGTTCTTTAAGATACTTTTAAAATAAAGTGTTGTATTAGCTGTTTTACATGACAGTTTTAGAAATGTCCATTAAAAAAACTGATACATTGTTCTAAAAAACTTGTTAGGATGCCCAACAACATCTTATAAATATATTGTAACACATTTTTGTTGGATGCAAAATTGTTTGGTCTCATAAACTTATGTGCTATTAAGCAGTCTATTAGGACATTTGTCATAAACATGACGTCCTATAAAACCAATTATATTGTTGATTGTTAAGGCTGCTGCAACAGAAGGTCAAGAAGCTAGTGTGGTGACGGATTATACTCTAAAGGTATGAAGTTTATTAGACCATTTCTAAACATTATATCTCCGTGTGTAAAATATAACGTAAGTTGTTTATTGTGCAGTTATTAGGGTTGGACATTTGTGCAGATACCATGGTCGGAGATCAAATGAGAAGGGGGATTTCTGGCGGCCAAAAAAAACGTGTTACAACAGGTAAAATTGGATTCCATTTCACTACAACAAAATCTGCTCTATAAGATGTCAAATATGTCAAAAGTGTCCTATTAAACCGTTTTATAGGATTTAAGTTTATATGATCAAATAATTGTGTGCTCCTATGTAAAACTGTTACAATAAGTTGATAAAACGTTTTTGGACGTCATAACAAGTTTGACACTCCCGAAATAAGCGTCATATTAGTGTTTTTATATGACATTATCTAGAAAAATGCTTTCTAAAAACAAATGTCCTATAAAAAACGAGTTTGCAGGCCATTTTATTTCAAATGTATCTTAAAAAACTAGTTAGGATGCACATATATTTCATAATATCCAATTTTTAACATCTGTTTGGTTCTATAGGATGGTCTTAGGACATTTAGACACATTTGACGTCTTATAAAACCAATATTGTTGTGTTGTTCTGAAATATAGAAGTGTGCCAATCCTTTTCGTTTGTTACGTTTAGGCTCTAATTCGTAGAACGTTACAGGTGAAATGATCGTTGGACCATCGAAGGTTCTTCTTATGGATGAGATTTCCACTGGTTTGGATAGTTCTACGACTTTCCAAATCGTGAAATCTCTTAGACAATTCCTTCATATCCTTGAAGGAACTGCCGTCATTTCTCTCCTCCAGCCAGCACCAGAAACGTACGAGTTATTCGATGACATTATCCTTCTAACCGATGGGAAAATAGTGTACCAAGGACCACGCGATAATGTGCTTGAGTTTTTTGAATCGATGGGGTTCAAATGCCCCGAAAGGAAAGGTGTTGCCGACTTTCTGCAAGAAGTACGTACAATCTTTTTCCCTATAATTAGCTTAACTTAATGTGATCACTACAATAAAATCAGCTTTATTGAACACTAACACTACTAGAAAACTGTGTATTATTGACTCCCAGTACCGACTGCTAAAAGCACTCGGAATTTACCGACGGTTTACCGATTGTTTCTCTTTTATTTAGTAGTCGAAAAACCGTCGGAAAATGGTTAAAAAGCAGTCGGTAAATGGAACAGTCGGAAAGCCGTCGGCTAAAAGTCGTCAGAAAACCGTCACTAGCTTTTACCAATCAGGTTTTTATCGACGCTTTTTTTTCGTCGAAAAACCATCGATAATGTATGTTGTTGACGGTTTACTATCTGTTTCTGTCGTTGGTAATACCCTTATTTTTTAGTAGTGCAAAAATGTCAAAATTCTTAATAAACTGTTTTATAGAACTTCAGTTTATATATAGGTATTACAATATGATGTTACGACGCATTTGGGCATTCTAAAATTAGGTTTTCAGGATATTTTTGAAATAAAATTTGATATTAGGCTAAAAACGTCATATAAGGTTATTGTAACACTTTTATATAGAACACAATTGCTTGGTTCTATAAGCTTAATTCATATAAAGCAAGACATTTGAACATATTTGACGTCTCATAAAGCCGATTTTAATATGGCATATCGTGATGTGGAAAACCTGTGTTATAGGTGACATCAAAGAAAGACCAACGACAATACTGGATGCGAAGAGACGAGCATTATAGATTTGTGAAGGCCAAGGAATTCGCGGAGGCATTTCAGTCGTTCCACGTTGGAAAAAGACTCGGGGACGATCTTGTGACACCATATGACAAAAGCCGAAGCCACCCAGCTGCTCTAACAACCGAAAAGTATGGTTTAAACAAGAAAGAACTCTTGAAAGCGTGCACCGTTAGAGAAATATTGCTCATGAGGCGGAATTCGTTCGTTTATATCTTCAAATTGTCTCAAGTGAGTGTTAACAAGGTCTAGTTTTTCGAGTGTTCGATATTTCACTACAACAACATGGGCTTTTATGGATGTTTGGGGGTTCTTGGATAACCTAATTAGGACTTAAGTTTATAGAGTGAGGTTCAAACCAGAGAACAATGACAAAATAAGAGAACAGTAAAATCACATGTGTTTTTACACTAAAATCACGTGTAAAATTAAGGTCGCAGACTCACCTTTGCTTCGACCATGTTCCTTAATCACATGTGAATTAAGTGTAAAATCACATTTTACTAGGGCGTTTTTCGTGTTTTCTTGTTTTGCCCTTGTTCTCGTTAATTTGATCCTTCCTCTAAGTGCATGGCACCAGTTGAGTCCTATACAATTGTGCTACGATAAGTTGTTACGACTTTTGAATCTATCCGACCCTACAAGTTGTATCGACAAAGTTGGACAATCTGATAGGATATAAGAAATAAATTGGCTTATTAGCTCTTTTCACATGATATTTTTAGAAATGTCCCATTAGCCTTTTTATATGACATTTTCAAATGTGTTATATAAAAAGACTAATTACAAGATGTTTATTTACCGTGTTATATTGCCCAAATTAGTTGATAGGACCCATTAAGTCGTATAGCTTCGTCTTAACAACTTATTATAATACTATTGTACCTAAAAGGCACATAAAAGTATTCTATTAAGATTGCTTCCAAAAAAAAGTATTCTATTAAGATGCCAATGATGGTTGACACCATAAAATACCCGTTTTTATTGTAATGTTTATCCCTTAGCTCTAATCACGATCGTTCCTATTTCAGCTACTTATCATGGCGTTGGTGACCATGACCGTGTTTCTCCGAAGTGAGATGAGTAGAGATACTCTTGAAGATGGAGGGATATATATGGGAGCTCTATTCTTCGGTGTCGTTATGATCATGTTTAACGGGATGTCCGAGATTCCGATGACAATTTTTAAGCTTCCGGTATTCTACAAGCAACGGGACTTCTTGTTTTATCCCGCATGGGCGTACGCCCTGCCATCGTGGATCGTCAAGATTCCTGTTTCGTTTATCGAATCCGCCCTTTGGACGATTCTCACTTACTACGTAGTAGGATTTGAACCAAATATTTCGAGGTAATTAACTAGTTTCGAAGAGTCACTATTAACAAATTCTGCTATATAAAACGTCAAATATGTATAAATGTCTTATTAGACTACTATTTTACAGGATCAAAGAATAATGATGCTATAATAGGATGTTTATGTATTTGGACATCCTAACAAGTCTTTTATGACACTTTTAAACAAAGTATCTATTAGTTTTTTAACAGGACAATGTCTTGAAGTGCCCTATCTTTGTATTTCACATTTTTAGATAATGTTATTTAATAATATTGATTCAATGTTTTCTTTCCAGGTGTCTTAAAAACTTGTTAAGATGCTCAAAATTAACGCATCCTATTAACTAATTATAATGTTTATCAACCTATTTCCTATGAAGTATATTCTAGACTTGGGATCATGTGAGATTTACCTGTCTCATAAGACCCATGAAGTCACAAAAAAACATTGAATCTTCACAATAAAATAGTGTTGAACGTAGAAAAAAATGTTGAACCTTCGTAGCAAAACCGTTGTGAATGTTTGTTTTTTTACTTCATGGTGTTTTGGTTGTGAAGGCTAAGGGCCAATTTGTTGCTTAATAAGCTTAATGGGACGTATAGTTTATTCCTTCAGCAATACATGACCGTTTGGTAGTTGCTCAATGATATAGAAAATGGCTTTTTAGTAAGCTTCTAGCTAGGGGAGAGCTTTATGCAGAAAACCAAGTTTTTTCCAAATCTATCCCTTCAAATTAAAACCATGTTTCTTCCATCTAGAAAAAACCCCTCCCAAACAAACATCTTCCCAATCTATACACACAAATCAATCCATACTGACAACTTTATCCATACAGGACTTGATGGAAAACCAACCAAAAATCCCCTAAGTGTATTTATGTGCCTTCACAGCTCGTCTCACGAGAACATGATGATCTTAAAGAAACCAACCCAAATAGTCTATAAGAACATTTAGACATATCTGACATTCTATAAAGTCGTTTTAATTTGTTAATAAAGATGACAAGTTTTGTGTCTTGTTTCTTACGAAATCTTGATTGTTTTGCAGATTCTTCCGACATTACTTTTTACTCCTCGTCGTTAATCAAATGTCTTCTGCATTGTTTCGATTCATCGGGGCAATGGGTAGGAACATGGTCGTTGCAAACACGTTTGGTTCATTCGCGCTTCTTCTAGTCTTTGTGCTCGGTGGCTTTGTTCTATCGCGAGGTATTATAGCCTACTAAGACTAAAAACCAATACATATCAAAGTTTTTTCTCGTTTTCAAAAAGAGCATTTTCCTTGTTACAGACGACGTAAAAAAGTGGTGGTTATGGGGTTATTGGTCATCTCCGATGATGTACGCGATGAATGGGATCTTAGTTAATGAATTTCTCGGGCCTCGATGGAAAAAGGCAAGTCAAGTTACGCTAAACGCATTCTATATGCTTTTTTCATCGATCCTTTATGATATTTTTTCTTGAAATGCTTTCAGGTTGTAGACGGCACGGTACTTGGTAAAACTGTAATCACTTCTCGAGGGTTCTTCGCTGAAGGTTACTGGTACTGGATTACGATCGCGGCCACGTTCGGGTTCATATTTCTTTACAACTTATGTTTTGGTTTGTCGCTCGCTATTCTCAATCGTGAGTTTCTCTTTACGTTCGGCTTTTTTGTACCACTGGAATCATTACAAGAAAATTGGTTTTATAGGGCGCTAAAGATGTCTAAATGTAATAATAAATTGCTTGGGTTGGATTCGGGAGAAAATCACAAAAAAGAAATGGAAGATCCCAAAAAAGAAATAGAAAATTAAGGAACACCTTATTAACCATTTGTCTCTTATGCATATCTGCATAAATGTATTTGTACGATATATACATGTGCATAAAACATAGGCATGCAAAGAAATCAAGAAATATTTTTAACTACTTTTATGAACAAGTGCATACAAGACAAATAAATGGTTATTGGTATAACTAAGTTTCTCAAATTTTAATTGTTTTTTAATGAACATAGTCTAGACAGCTTTATATGACTTAATATTATAGAACCAAAACAATTCTCCATTTTATATAAATGTGTTACAATACGCACGTACTTTAGCATCATAACCAAGTTTTTAGGGAATTTTTGAAAGTCATGTTAGCTTTTAAAATAAGATACACTTTGTTTTAGAAGAATTTTCGACTAATTTCATGAAAACAAGACAAATATGACAGTTTTGTTTTAAAAAAAGTTCTAAAAAACTTGTTACCATGTCCAACAACATTTAACACCTATCAAGACATTTAAACATATTTAATGTTCTATAAAAGCCAATTATGTTGTAGTGAATGTTGTTATAAACGTACCCGTAATTTGCTAACATTTTTCATGTGAACTTCTATAGCTATCGAGGACTCCCGATCGGTTGTATCAACACAGAACGGGAATGACACAGGAGCCATCGAGTTATCACCCACGGCAGGGTCCGCTGATGAGAGCAACAGAACCAAGAAGAAAGGAATGATTCTTCCTTTCGAACCGCATTCCATTACGTTTAACAATGTGAAATACGCAGTCGATATGCCACAGGTAACTTTCTAAAGATTTCTTGATTATAAGCCAAAGTTATAGTAGAAACACCGCTAAAAAAAATAAGGGTAATACCAACGGAAAATACAGTTGGAAACAGGCTCGACGGTATTCCGATAAAAACGTCGGTAAAAGTCACCGACGGTTTTCGATGACCTTTACCGACGGCTTTCCGACAATTTTCAAACGGTTTTATGACGACTAATTAGAACATAAAATAAAAAAGAAACGGTGGGTAATACATAGTTTTTAGTAGTGCAAGCGATCGAGATTTTGCGATTACTATTTGTTAAACAGGACATAATCCTATGGAAAACTTAATTCAATTGAAAGAGCGTTATGATGTTTGTCATAGGAAATGAAACAACAAGGGGTGGACGAAGATAGATTGTTGCTAATTAAGAGTGTGAGTGGCGCTTTTCGACCTGGGGTTCTAACCGCGCTAATGGGGGTGAGCGGTGCGGGAAAAACCACTATGATGGACGTGCTCGCAGGTCGGAAAACCGGGGGCTATATAGAGGGCGATATCAGGATTTCGGGGTATCCGAAGAAACAAGAAACTTTTGCTCGGATTTGTGGTTATTGTGAGCAAAACGACATCCACTCGCCTCATGTGACGGTTTACGAGTCTTTGCTCTACTCGGCTTGGTTAAGGTTGTCGACGGATAATGAAGAAACCCGAAAGGTCAGTACATACAAAATCGGTTGTATAGGACGTCGAATATGTCTACAAATACCGATTGACTGCTTTATAGAACTTAACTTTATATAACGACAATTGCGTCTTATGAAAAGACGTTACTATAAGTTGATTGAACATTTTTGGACGTCATAGCAAACTCTTTTTTTCTAATATGACATATTATTAGTCTATTTATGTGAGATTATTTATTCATACAACACATCTAAAAATTCCCTATAGAAAACTAATATGACAATTTATTTCAAAAGTGTTGTAAAAAACTTGTGACGATGCTAAAATATGTTACGGCGTTGTAACATTTTTGAAGTTCAATCACTTGGTTCTAGTATAAACTTAACTTATATAAAATAGTCTATTAGAACATTTAGACATTTTTGGCGTCTTATACGCCGATTTTGTTAATATGAAGATACGTTTTTCGACTTCTATGGATGAACTGTAACGAGATACGAAAGTTATTTGCAGATGTTTGTCGAGGAGGTGATGGAACTTGTGGAGCTGAATCGGTTGAAAGGTGCGTTAGTTGGGTTGCCCGGTATCAATGGGCTATCAACTGAACAACGAAAGCGGTTAACCATAGCAGTCGAGTTGGTGGCAAATCCGTCTATAATATTTATGGACGAGCCAACCTCAGGACTAGACGCTAGAGCCGCTGCTATCGTGATGAGAACCGTTAGGAACACGGTGGACACTGGAAGAACGGTTGTCTGCACCATTCATCAACCTAGCATCGATTTATTCGAAGCTTTCGATGAGGTACGTTCGTAAAATTCACAACCACCATTATAACAAAACTAAGATTATAGGACGTCTAAATTAAAAAAAAAAGTCATAATAGAGTATTTTATAGGACCCAAGTTTATATGAACAAACAAAAGAGCGTCATATCTAAAAGTGTTACAATGAGTATATAGGACATTGTTGAGCGTCGTAACAAGTTTTTTAGGACATTTTCATAATAAATGTCATATTCGCTAATTTTATAGGACACTTCTGAGAAGTGTTCTATAACCCATCTTTTTAGAGGATACTTGTGTTTACAGAACACTTTGTCTAATACAATCCTATAAAATAGTTAATAGGACGCTTTGTTTAAAAATTCTCTAAAAACTTATTACATTGCCCAAAAGCGTCCTATAAACTTTTGTAACACTTTTTAGATAAGACACATTTTTGTTTGCTCCTATAAACTTTGGTCCTATAGAACACTCTATTAGAACGCTTTACTTAAAAAATGTTCTAAAAAACTTATTACAATTCCCAAAAGGGTCCTATAAACTTTTGCAACACTTTTATAAACACTCTATTATGATGCTTTTTTTTATTTAAGGCGTCATATAAACTCAATTTTGTTGTAGTGAACTGGTTCGTATATACCGTTTACACAACGAGCTTATCTTCCAATGCAGCTATTTTTGTTGAAAAGAGGAGGAGAAGAAATATATGTTGGACCCGTAGGTCGCCATTCTTGCGAACTG
>LUCG01294350.1:0-12881 GCA_001633085.1 Carthamus tinctorius
TAGAAGCGGTGAATTTGAAAAGGGCAGAGAGCTTTGGGATGAGGCAAGAGCCATGGGTCTGACCCTTGAGTGCTCTAATGATGTGTTGAACCCTCTGATCACCAAGGTGTTTAAGCCAACCCGGAAGGTGGAAAAGGAAGTCGTCATTGTAGAATCCCCGAATCGAAAAACTGGAGGAAAAATGAAGCCAATTGTGAATGTGAAGAAGAGTAAAAAGTTATTTTTTCCCAAAAAGAAAGGCAAGAAGTTTATGGTTCATAAGAAGAAAAAGAGTAAAGCTTCGACTTGATTGGTAATTATATATTCAAATATTCCTGGTTGTTGTTAGTTTGTTGTGTTCTATTGATCATGGAAATATGCATCAATTAATCTTTCTTGATTTTGGAATGAATTGATGCACAAATTAATGAATGAGTAGTTCTTAAATCTCCAGCGTCCCTAGTGATGCATGAAGAGTTAATACGAGTTAACATGTCTTTTAATTAAGTTATCATTGGTAATTTTGGTAAATTTGAGTAAAAACTAGTGCTACACATTAAGCATAATGTAACTTAAATCCATACTTTTTCCATAGTTTCTGTTCTTATGGTTTTTGTTCGTACAGAGATGTTCAAGGAATGATTTTTCTGAATTTGAGTTCTTCAATTTGCTTCTGGGTAAGTTTCATCTTCTGTTTCCTTTTTGCTTTTTCTATTAACACAGGTGTTTGGTATGATCTCTTTTTGTAATCCCCTTTTATGCATACCAAATGTTCGATTAACTTTTCCAGAGAGCACCAAATGTTTGAAGTAAAATTTTGTGGGTATATGTCTAGACTATTAGATATATGTGAGAGACATTGTTCATCTCACTTGCTTTTAATTTACTTACATTTTCTGGTCTACAATGAAAAACCACCTCCTGAATTTCCACTATTTACATAGGTTATGCACTTATATATGTTTCAGAGATCATGCACCTGTGTCTGCTTTCATACTCTAGACTTTCATGATATGTTAATACCTGTGATACGTTTTTAGTTACAAGTTCCCAGCACCAACAATGAGGTTGAATTGGTGTATGTGTATCGTATATTCTTCTATTGGATGACTCCATCGTAGTCCTTGTATGTGTCATGTCCAAATGCAAATGTGAATCTAATGATTTTAAGTGGCATACTTTATGATAAATTTTGGCAACCTTCATAGTTACAGATTTAAAAAATCAGTTATACACAACCACATAACATATATGGAGAGAAAAACATTCTAGAATTCTGAATCAATCTTATTTGACTATGCTCTTATTCAAGTAATTATGAAAAAGCAAAATTGTAAGTATTGGATTACTCAAGATTCTTGATCCTTCAGGATCATTTGTGATAGAAATGCTGCTTAGTTTTTCTCGATTTGACTAGGTTTCTCCATCCTCCTTGCCTGAGTTTAATTCCTGAAGTAATTATCTAGCTACAGCTTTAAAGACCTACTTTCTAGCATTGTTTGCAGCCATTGCAGCAGCATATTGTTTTTGTTGTTGCAACTGCTGCTGTTGCTGCCTTAACAAAACAAATTTATTAGCTTTCTGGGTCAGTAATCTCATCTTCTCCTCATTTTCTTCTGGTTCTTCAGCATCAAGATAGTCATAGCTTTCTTCCAAGATCAGAGGTTGAAACTTTTGCTGGTTTCTAAAGGAATTTAGACCTTTGGTGAATTTCCTGGGTTTTCTTGTCATCTTTCATGCAGGATTCCTTATGGTTTTGACTTGGTTTTGGTTTGACTTGACTGACAAAGCTATAGTCACTTTTTGCTGCTCTGCATCTATGTTCCCTTTGTACACCTACAAATTTTACATATAAACAAAAAGGAAAAAGATAGAAACAATTAATTAGAAAGAGATCAATAAGTTTGGTGTTAGAAAATGATATTTTCTTGGTCAACATATATACTTAATTGTTAAAGATCTTATACTTAATTACGTATAATTCCTTTATCCATTTTGTCCTGACATTTCCTTGACATATTATTTGGTAACCCGTGTCTTTTATTTTGTCTTCTATTTCTTCTTACACTCTTTAAACAGTGAATTTATGTTTATGATTAGTAATATTAAATTTTGGTGGGATATGATGCTGCAAATTTTGTTCTATTCTATTCCAGCTTAAAGAATCTTAAATATTTAACTAATTCAAAATGTTTGGGGCATGGTGCACATAATTCAAAATGTTTTAAGAGACTTTTAATTGCAACCAAAGATACTGCTCCCTGCTTCGAGGTTGGCTTTACCAACTGGTAGGAGGCTTGCCGACTTAGGATTTGAGACTAAACAGGTCCCTATTTGGGTTGGATTGAAGGCATTTCAATATGGTTTAGGTAATTTATATTGGTATAGTGATTCATATCTTAGACATGATTGATTTAAGACTTTCATATCTGTTTTCCCCTTATATACTTGGTTGGTAGTGAATATTGAACTTATATTTTAGGTGTTATCCTCTATGGTTTTTAGTGATTATGTGTGCACTCTTCAGTTTTCATCCATTACATGTTCATTTTAATCATGCCAGTTTTGATTCAAGCAATAGCCTTCTATGGTCCTGGGATTAGATCATAAACAGTTTTTGACAAATAGACTTAGATGTCTCAATGAAGAGTGGATCTTCTAACATAATTAAGAAAAAACATATTTTTTTTTGTAACATTTGTTATGGAGGGCTTCTCCATTGATTTCTCCATTTGTTATGCAGGGTTTCACTTTCTCCATTGATCTTCTAACGACGTGTTTTGATTTCTCCATAGTATTCTATTGTGACGTTCATTTCTCCTTTCATCTTTCCAACATACTAATTTCGTCTATGCCCTTCTCAAAAACCATCAATGCCCTCTAAAGGCTCTCTCCATGGAAACCATCGTCCCTTTGGCCGTTGCCCTTGGTTGCATCCCCTGCTTCAGGTGTGGTTTGCTTTATGTTTCCTTCTCATATCGGTTCCTTTTCTTCGTTTCTTTGAGTTTGATTTATAGATCTTTGTTTTTCTTGTATATATTAAATGTATAGATCTTTGTTTTGATACATTAGATTTATGTTGAAACATTATCTCTAATATTCTGTGCAGCCGACAATCACAGAGTCTATCAAAACACTCTCTAACCTTGTGTATGTGCCAATTGAAAGATTATCTCCATTACTGTGTTAATTCTTTATAGTTTTTGGAAATCACCAAGTGTTTATACATGTTGATCAGGAAGAAACCGTATGGCTAATAGACTTCACTGAATGGTCTTTCTCTTTCAGCACCATCGAGCCAAGTGCAGGCGAAACCATAAGTACTATCCTCATAGGCTAGCTGTGGGTTGTTGCTTGATTGAAACTATTTTCAGTCATCTTTTTTATCTTCAAAGGAATCATTATTATGTTGGCTGTCATTCAGAAGCATTTTTGGAAGACTGAGAAGAGCCATTGTGAAGTAAGTTTTTCTATTCAACCCACTAAATTGCATGTGGTGGACTATATCCTTGTTAAAAAGAGCTTATTCCTTTGCACTTGTGGAAGACTATGAACTCATCACAGTTCACACTTCAATTTTAGCTGCTCATCTATAGTTGCTTGGTCCCCAATTAGCTTGGAAAGTAGCTAATATGATAAATTGTGTTTTTTTCTTTCTTTCTGGGTTTGTTCACTAAAAGTAGGTCAAAGTTTGTTTTTGGCTCTGTAAGATTGTTCATTAATTGAACTTAGTACCTTTCAGTTGCAAAACTCTGATCAGATGTGCATTTCAGCAGCTAAGTTGAGATGTTCGATGAGTAGCCAGCCGGTGGTGTTTGAAGCTCATTTTCCTGTTTGTTACTTCCGGCTCCAATACCTGTTACCCTATATAATATTTAACATTTGGAATGGGTTAAACATGCGTGGACCATGACAACAAGTAGGGATCGTTGGGTACTTGGGTTACTTACATCGGGGAGGGGATTCGGTGTGATGGTTGGTGCATTGTCTATTGGTGTTGGGTCAAAAAAAAATGAGTGAAGTAATGAACAGCTGTTCAATATATACAATAAGTGAAGTAAAGAACAGTTGTCAAGATTGGCAATGATGTTTTGTGTGGTTAGGTCTAACATCAAAGTCAGTATGTCTATGCATGGCCCTTTTTACCAGATTAGGTACATTCCCTTGTCAAGTCCCAAACTCAGATGACATCAAATTCTACATCAAACTCATCTAAAATAATATAAAATTTACTCTAACCAATTAGAATGGAATTTGATCACATATTTAGTATTCACTTAAGGCAAATAATGATAAATCTTATGAAATGCAATGGAATTCAAATAATTTCATCAAGTCCATTTTGCGAACTAGACATTAAGGAGTTTGGTCAAAGGAATTTGTCATTCCAACTCATCAAATTCCTTTGAGTTCTACAAACCAAACAACCAATTAAATATTTGAATTGCATTCTAATTCCTTCAAAGTCAAATTCCTTTAACGCGTTTCGATTCTATCAAAATTCCATTCTGCAAATGAAACGCCTCCTAAGGCGGTGTTTGGCTTGTTGGAACCTGGTAGAATTTGAATGAGTTGATATGGTCAGTCCCATTGAACAAATCTCATTTTTGTGATTGATTCATTCTTGAGATTTCATAAGGAATTCAAATTCCATAAATGTTTCTTATGTTTTAACAAGAAATTTTAATTTCTTCATACCATTTGTTAAGAAAAAACTATCACACCCTTTACTTAATTCATCTCACCACGATGGATGTCATCACCAATGTCACCCTACTACAATCGTCGTTGTCGCCACCTCCACCAATGGTCATCACATCCACCGTCCCCATCACTGGTATGCTTGTTACCACTATCGCTTTCACCCACCCAACCAATGTTGCCATCACCTCTGCAGCCACCCTTGCCATCACCCCCGGTGCCACCATTTTAAGCACCACCTTTGCCGTTGCCACCTCCACCATTGACACCACTACTGTCTCCATCCCACCACACTATAATATTCGATGAACCAAACAATCGTATTCAGATTCTTTTGACAGATTTTATTCTAATCGCTACCAACCAAATGCATTATCAAACATGATTAAATTATATTCCATATCATTTATGTGAACTAAACACCATCTAAAATCTTATATCAAAGAAAGTTCTAAGTGTATTTTATTTATCTTTAATCATATCAAAATACATGGACGGCTTTGTTTTCAAGGAGCGGTTTATGTATTTGTTTGAGCTCAAATGAGCCTTAATCATACAAATAAAGCAAATTACAGATCTCGTCTCCATGGTTATAAAAATTTCACATATCAGGTCTCTCATATTTTTATAGGCTGGGAACATGTGCTTTCAATATTACTACGGATTAGGTGATTAGGTCGCTCCCGCAAGGCAGAATAACGAGAACAATTATCAAGAACGGTTATTCAAAAACGAAAAACACGTTTTACAAATCAAAAAACAATTAACATACTTTTTTCTCAAATAGAAGCTATACGTATGTAAACAAAGATTATAAAGAGTAATAGGTTCACATAAACCGTCATAGGGTTTCTTAAGAGGCTCTGATACCACTCTTAGAACATGGGTTCTCATACATACACTGGAAATTGACTGTATCCTTAATATTATGAATCCATACCAAACGGAGTATGATGGGTGTTTCGAAATTTTATATTTCCACAAGCAACAACAACTATTGGTGTTCAATGTTGTTTTTTAATACGAGTCGGGTCTCCAAATCGTTGCCTCCATGGTAAGAATGTGAGTTAACTGGATCATATTCTTCAGCACATGAGAATGCAAGAGTTGTCTTCTTCATTCAGTTGTTAGGCTCAACCTTGGGGAGAAACGATCATGAATGGAAAAATGGAGGAAGACTAATGTTTTTTCTCAACATTATATAATGATGGAATTTCCATCGTATATAAATTCGTGATATATGGAAGTATATATTTCAATGTTTATATGTGAAAGTTTTATTAAACGTTTAATTTCCTTAACAAGGTAATGTCTTCAAGTTCAGAATGTGATTTGTTTGACTTATGTTTGGCTTTTTTAGTGTAACACCTTAGGCAAATCCCATATTTCCGTAGAGTGATGCTAGGTTCATAAGTAATATCTTGGCCTTACATAACACAACGCGTTTTGGGCCACATGCATGACAGGTTCTTGGAATGCTGCAGTTAAGCGTGCTTGGGTGGGGTACCAGGACGGGTGACCCCCTGAGAAGTCCTCATTAGGTCGCTAGAAACAAAGCTGTGAGCCAGTGGGGCAAAACGGACAATATTGTGTCTTGATATGCGGGATGTTACAAGTGGTATCAGTGCATGGGTTTAAGGGATCTGAGGACACTTTGGGGTGCTTGAACAGTTGGACTTAACTATGTGACCTTGATATGTGTCATTCATAATATGGCAGGGTGTTACATTTAATATATGTTATACCTTTTATACCTTGCGTTATATAATTCCTCATTACTTGTTGATATTACATTGCATCCAACTATTAACAAAATATTATTATTTTATTTTATATTGTTTGATTGTTGTGTAATTTTATAACAAATTTTTTTATTTTTGTTGCACATCTAATTGTTTAGATGACTATATGTGCAAAAATTTATAAAAATATAAAATTTATGGATATATAAGCGTTACAAACTAAATTGAAAAGATAAAGTTTGCATACACTTAGGACCTAACAATTTTATCTTTTCAAACATTGAATTGTTATTTTGCAACTAAAAATATTAAAAATGTATGAAACAATATAGTGAAAATAGTTTGCAAAAAATACTGAAATATATATCATATCTTATATTACATTTTATTATCAAACTATGTTTCATCTTAATTTAGTTCCATATTTTCTAACGTAAATTTCGACTAGACTGGACCGTCAAACCTCTTAAACCACCAAACGAGCAAACACTCTTTGATTTGATTTGGTTCGACTGATTTAAGCAATGCAATGATTTCTGAACACCCTACAATTTACTGGAACAGAATTGTAAAACCTTCATGATATCCATTTTTCTATTTTAGAAACATGTTGGAGATACTCTTAACTATAGAAGCTCAAGAGGATGTCCAACGATTTCACCAAATTCTTCAAAGTAAAGAAAGTCAAATTTTCTAAAGAATATTACATTCAACCGGAGAAGATTCTCTAAAATTTTAAAGCCTTAAACATTATTTATGTTAATATAATATTTCATAGTATAAAAAAATCATGCCTTTTCTTTTCCCATCTTATTTAATTGGTATATTGAAGAGTTTTTTTTTAAACACTTTCTCTCTTCATTCGTTTAATTTTGTAGGATTTTCTAAAATTTGGAGAAAATTTCACTTTATCTCATAATTTCTTCATCTAAAGAAGGTTTTGAATAAGTTAGAGAAAAAACCTCAAAAACTTGGTCTTTTTTTCTATATTTTAGAGGAACTATTGAAGATGTTCTACGAGCATCTTCTTTAAGTTCTATTGAATTGTGGTTATATAGATTTACATTGATTAAGAAATCAAACCTAGATACAAATTTCGAACTCAAGTGAAGAAGTCGAAGCCCAGTGAAGAAAAATAACCCAAATGTGTGTGTGCACCATTGATGAACACAGATCTCTTGTGCGTGTGTGTGTACTCTCATGGACACCACCCTCTCTTTATACATGCTAAGATATCCAAATTTATAGAGAAACTAGATCCATAAAAGCGAGTGACATATTGGATTAGTAAAAAGTGACTGAAACATGCTTATACATACCACTATTAATCATACATGCAAATAGATTCATAGACTCAAAAATTGTCATCCAATATCATGAAACCTAGGAAATGAGAATCAAAACCCGCATTAATAGATTTCATAGACTCTTTAGCTAAACCTAACCTATTGATATATGACTAGAAAACCTCAAAACTTGTTTATGTAGTTGTCGATATGTCATGGTAGTGGAATGGATGGTAGGTACTGCGGTTGTACGATGTGGAGGTGTTGAAGTAGAAAACATAAAAAACTAAAAACTAAAAACGCTAATGTTGATCTTGAACTTGTTTGGTTGCCACATAACCCTAGATAAAACTAATGAAATCTTGATCCGGACGACGACATTGACTTAGACCTCTCATCCTTAATTTCTCAATGAACTCGAATTTGGTTTCGATTTCTTGATGAACTGCAGATCTGGATCTAGTTTCTCGATGACTTCTAGGGCAACACTGATCAAGGCATTATGTGAAGGAGATGACGTACCCAAGATAGCCTTTATCATCATCGAAAATGGATTATCACTAAAAGTAGTGCGAGGGATGATTTCATCGGAAACTGTTGATGTGGGAATAAGGGAACAATGATAGGGGAACGGTGGGGGGGATCACAAACAACAGGGACAACAAAAAGTAAAATGACTAGAATACCCTTAATTTAACGTAGACATATTGTCAATGTTCTTAGAGTAAGGGATTCAATCTGCAACAAAAGTGAAACCATAATAACCGTAACCGTAACTACTTTGTTTGAGGGACCTAATTCATAACCTGTATGTAATCATAGGGACAAAATTGTAACTTTCTCTATCTTTTAATTCATTTTAGAGTAAATTACGATTGGTCCCTAAGGTATGTCAATAACTATAGATTTGGTCCCTTAACTTCATTTATTATATAATAACCCTCCAGGTATGTAACTTGTTATGGATTTGGTCCCTCCAGCAAACGGCCATCTAGTTCCTCCGTTAAGTGTGAGGGCAAATTAGTCTTTTTTATATTTTTTGTTTATTTTATCATTTTCTTAAACAAGGACCAAAATTGTCAACTCGAACTCATGTTTTGATGCTTGAAACCCAAATTCCATGAATGATTGAATTCATTTCCCTTCTGGCGTCTCCCCTTCCGGCCCTTTCCTTCGTCGTGACGACCCCTCTGATGTGTTCCTCCTCCGACGACAACCCCTCCAGCATGTTCCCCTCTCCCTATGTCGCAAAACAGATCTGGAAGAAGGTTTGAAGTTTGTTGTTCATTTTCCCATCTCCTTATGTAGCAAAACGGATATGGAAGAAGGTTTGAAGTTTGCTATCATGTTCCCCTCCCGCTATGGTTTGATCCCCATCGATTTGTTTCTGCTCTCCATCTCTCTCTCTCTCTCTCTCTCAGATCTGCTTCTTCTTTCGATCTAGTGTTCTCTTAGATATGCTTCCTGATTTATTTTAAGATTTAGGTTAGTTGAATATTGGTTTGATTAGGTTTTAAATCGACGATTGATTTAGGTTTTTTAAAGTTGAGTTTGATTTATGTTTTTGAACATGGTTCGATTTAGGTTTTAGGTTTTTTGATATGAGTTTGATTTAAGTTTTTAAATCGGGTTTGTTCTTGGTGTTCTTCAAACATATTACTAGTATTCAAGAAACATAAGATACAAATGATTGAAAATGGTAAAACAAAGAAGATAAGGTAAAAAGATCAGTTTAACCTTTCAGACAACCGCTTATTCAAAGGACCAAATCGGTAACAAACTAGATACCTGAAGGATTATTATGTAATAGATAAAATTCAGGGTCCATATCCATAATCCACTCTTGTTTTTTATTTTTATTTTTCTAGAAAAATGAATCGGAAATGGTGTAATTGGTTCATCCATGGCCATGGATGAAAGATATGGTCAAAGACCGGTGAATCCCATCTCCAAAAACATTGAGGTTTAACGCGTTTAACAACAACAAACCCCCACCCCCAAACCCAATCATAAACAGCTTGTAATCACACCTTCATCCCTCCCCATAAACCCACACTACAACAAGTATCTTCTTCATAGTCTTCTTAATTAAACCTACTGACAGTCGGTGCTCTTCTTTTACTCCCTCCCACGTTCTATATATCATTTCTTTAATCTTTCTCTTCTTCCATCGTCAAAGATTCAATCTTTCCATCACCCCATCACACCTATTTTCTTGATCTTTCCCAAATCTGCATCTCTAAAACCCCTTTTCACACCACCAATTGGGGGGGGTTCAGTTTCCCCTGAAATTATTATGGGTCAAGAAGGCTTCACAGCTCAAAAGAGAGGATCTTCCACGCTACCCACCTCCACCGCCCCCAACGGCGGCTCTCGCCGCTCCCTCCTCCGCGGCGGCGGCGGCAACCGCCAGATCCATAAAACCCTCAACAACATCAAGATCACAATCCTCTGTGGGTTGGTCACGATTCTTGTTCTTCGTGGCACCATCGGATTCGGCTCCCTTGCCTCCGATAATGACCTAGAGAACCAAGCCATCATCGAAGAGACGAATCGGATCCTGGCCGAGATCCGATCCGACAAGGATCCGGATGATCCACAAGATAACCTAGATCAGTCTGTAGTCAATCTCAACGAGACTTACTCTCTGGGTGCAAAGATCTCCAACTGGGATGAAGAACGAAGTCTTTGGCTCAGCCGAAATCAAGATTTCCCCAATATCGTCAACGGTAAAGCTCGAATCTTGCTCGTTACCGGGTCCCCGCCAAACCCTTGTGACAATGCTATTGGTGATCATTACCTGTTGAAATCGATCAAGAACAAGATCGATTACTGTAGGATTCACGGGATCGAAATCGTGTATAACATGGCCCATTTGGATAAGGAGCTCGCCGGGTATTGGGCGAAATTGCCGTTGATTCGCCGGTTGATGCTATCGCATCCGGAGGTCGAGTGGATTTGGTGGATGGATAGCGATGCGTTGTTCACCGATATGGTTTTCGAGCTTCCGTTGTCGAAATACAAAGACCACAACATGGTTATCCACGGGTACCCGGATTTGTTGTTCAATCAGAAGTCTTGGATCGCGCTCAACACCGGTAGCTTTCTGTTTCGGAACTGCCAGTGGTCGTTGGATTTGCTGGACGAGTGGGCGCCGATGGGGCCGAAAGGGCCGGTTCGGGAGGAGGCCGGGAAGATTTTGACGGCCAATTTAAAAGGGAGGCCGGCTTTCGAGGCCGATGATCAGTCGGCTCTGATATACCTATTGATCACAAAGACGGAATGGATGAAGAAGGTTTTCGTTGAGAATTCGTATTTCCTTCATGGGTATTGGGCTGGATTGGTTGATCGATACGAAGAGATGATGGAGAAGTACCATCCGGGGTTGGGCGACGAAAGATGGCCTTTCGTTACTCATTTCGTTGGTTGTAAGCCGTGCGGGAGCTACGGGGATTATCCGGTTCAGAGGTGTCTGAGTAGCATGGAAAGAGCTTTTAATTTTGCTGATAATCAAGTGCTGAAGCTGTATGGGTTTAGGCACAGGGGGCTGTTGAGCCCTAAAATCAAAAGGATCAGAAATGAAACTGTGACTCCACTGGAGTACGTAGATCAGTTTGATATTCGGCATTCGGCTCAAGGGATTAGCAACTGAGAAAACATCATATCATTATAATCCTTCAACAGGTGATGATGATTGATGATGTTGATCTCTTTTTTACTGGTTTTGAGATTTAAACAAGTTTATAGCTTAATTTTATTACTATTGTACTTGATTTGGTTCAAAACAATGTAGAATTCTTTTGTTACATTTTACTATGAAATTTTCTATAGCTGGAGTAATCCAATCCAATCATATGGGATCATGATCATGAATCCAAAGCCCTGATGTGTTGAACTCACCACAAGATTTACTCAAAGTAGATCAGCAGTTGAAATCTTTGATACCAATCTTGTTGCAGGATCTCATGGATTAAAGGATTAGTGTATGATTCTTGCTGCTGCATGTTATTGGTTTAATTGAGATCAAATCATGAATCAAGTGATAGAAGAATCTTTGATATGTGATTAATTAATGAGATCATAATGGCAAGATCTAGATCAGACCCGCTTATTATTGAATCAATCACGAGCTGAAATCTCCAAAGCTGTTTGTTTGGGAGAATGCTGACAAGAAGAAGGAAATTATTTAGCACCTTTGTGGCTGATTTAACCATTCAGCCATCATCGATGCTACTCCCTCTTTTTGAGATTCATCGATTTTTAATCAATCTATAAATAAATTATGATTATTGTGTATGCTGCATTAAGATTTTTTGTATTTATATCTATGATAAGAAATGAAATATTGATTCACCAAAAATCTTTCTCAATTTTCATTATAACAAAAATTATATCGAGGTCATCGCTTCAAGAATATACACAATGGGGCTTTACTTGGGCTAACTAATAAAAGGCCCAAAGCAGGAAGTGATCTTAGAAACTGTGGTCGTATCAAACAACTGAAAGCCCAACTCCGGAATATATCTGAGGGCTTTCTCGCTCCATCATTAAGTACATGCAAAGACTCGATAATTATTGACTAGCTCGTCCTCTTAGGTACACTCATTCTTGTTGAAGCTATTACGGACCAAGTATTTGAAAGTCTTAATTGAAGCTATCAGTCTGTCATTGACGATGTGCATGCTCATGACACCTCTGATATTCCTGTATGTTGGGTTGGGTTCAACTTTATCCCAAGTTTTGAGAGGCTTATCTCATGATCACTTTAGCCCCTCGTCCCACTTGCACCACCAATGCTCAAGCCAACATTGCTACAACTCAGCTACCTACCTGCATTCTCAATCTTTGAGACCAACCCGACATGGTTGTTTAATAGTGGTGTTAGCAGTGTTTTAAAAGACTTGTAGCAATAAACGCCAAATACATATGACTCTATTCGCTTTCAAAGTACAATTTTGAAACACAACTCAATATTTGATATGTTAAATTTTCGGCCTGAAGTTTGGAAATCACAAAGAAAATGCCTTTATTGCAAACTAGTGTATCAACCGCGCGTTGCGCGGTAGTAAAAATATTTTGTTAAGAAATATCTTGAAATACATATATATATATATATATATGTATAGTATAAAAAAATGATTGTATTAAAATGTTTTTATATAAATTAATCTTA